>BQNB010004822.1:0-83245 GCA_026074375.1 Tanacetum coccineum
TAAACTAAAAATTACTTAAAACCTAGATGGTGTGTGTGTGAGAAGTGAGGCCTTTTTATAGTTGCTGAAAGAAGATTCTAGCCCTCTTGCCCTGCTTTCCAAACTTTCAATCTCAACCAATCATTTCTTCAATCATTTGAGCTTCTATTGTGGCCGTTGGATTGATTTGTGGACACCTGAAGATTGCCAGCATGGCATTCCTTTGATGTGACATTGTGCTAGTTGTGTGAGTGATCCAAGAGCAAATCCCACATTCCATTGTGCTTTCACCATTATTGACGTGGCTTCTTGGCTTGAGAGTTAATGAAAAATCTTGATTTGACCCATTTGACCCTGCCATTGTACTTGAGCTTCCTTTGTTTTACCATAGGGGTGAAACGGGAGAGACGAATGAATAGTAAAAAGTTTTGGCGCGTTTAATTGACAGTTAAAACTGTTATAAGTTTGAGGAGTTTGCACTTCTAGTCCTTCTCTTCCTTTTCTTCTTTTCTAGTTATAAAAATCTTTCGAGAAATGCAAGTCTAGCCCTTGTGGTTGTATAGAAAAGAAATGAGTTAGGGTTTTGGGCTTTAGGGTCCGGGTAAGGCCCATTTGGTTTTTTAAAGGCCCATTAAGCTTTTCTGGGCCCAATAAGGGAGGAGGGGACATTTTTAGACTTTTGTGAGAGTTGAGGGGCCAAAGTGGAATATTGTGAGGATTTGTCCTTTTGTGTTGACTTTGTTTGATCATCTTTGACTGACTTTGATTGGATGTGACTGAGGCTTGACATTTCTGGCTTCGGCTTTGATTCTTTGGCTTCTTTTTGTACTCTTCAGATTCTCGTGTCCGTGCTTGCTCGTTTTTGACTGCTTTCTTGTGATTTTTGACTTATCCGTACCTGCACACACAAAACACAAGTACAAGCATATTTTTGCCATTTTTGGTATGTTTTGGGTTTAATTGGGCTATTTTAAGCATAAATGGATATGTGTATTCTACACTTATCAATACCTAAAGATGCATATTATCAAAGAAGTAATTATCATAAGTTTGTACCTCTAAATGAAAGTCAGTATCATTGATGGTGCCCTGTCCAGTAGATGGACCAGTCTGCATCAGATTGCCCATGAATGCTGCCGCTGCATGGGGTGCTTCATCGACATTAGAATCGTATGCATCCTCATGGCTTACTTCAAATTCCGTAGTGGTAGTGATGGCCAATGGTTCAGCATAGGGTGCTGTACACTCCACATCTACCAGAAAAGCTTCAGCCTCTGCATCCAAAATAGCGCCTCTTTCTTTAGCTTCCATAAGCAATGCCTTATCTTTGAACCACTGTGAGTCCTTTGCTCGTTTCTTCTACTTGCATTCCTTTGCCACATGTACTTGACCACAGAAGTTGTAACATGTTACCACATTTCCTTGAGATCCAGTGGCAGCATGTTTTCCTTTATTACCTAGAGCTCTTCGTTGAACACTCTCTGTTGTAATCTGACCAGCTTGAATCGTAGCTTGGGTCATTAGATTAGTAGAGGTTCTGAGCTGGTTGTTGGTAAGAGGAAACTATTTCTGAAACCCACTAAGTAAGTTTACAATCTGGTTCATCGTTGCTAGCATGGCATCATTGGTTGACTGAGGAGCTTGTTGTGAAGCAGGTGCATACTGAGGTGATGGAGGAACATATTGTGAAGGTGAAGATGTTGATTGTGTTGCCTGAGCCATGTAAGCAAGTGGATGAGCATTTCTAGAAGTTTGATTCATCTTGCTAAGAGTCTTCATGGCATGTTGTTTATAACTCTTCAAGTGAGTGAATAGATCAACATAGTAACATACTTGCCCCAATATGAAGGTAAGTTATTGACAAGCTTGGTATTCCTCTGATGAACTGGAATTTCCATTTTAGTGATCTTCATGTCATTAATCAGTTTGTGGAATCAAGCACTGTTAATGTATGTTAGTGCCTCGTGCCCTTTCACTCAAAGCGGGAATGAAAAGTGGGCTCCCGCTACAAGCCATAACAAGAACAATAAGCCTTTCATATATGCATCTAGAATGAATCAGACAATTGAGACAATCATACAAAAGCATGTAGCAAAGCAAAACACTCTAAAGACTGACAAGACTATGTTGCCTTCTACATGAAGAGTAAGCTCTACTAATGCTAGCGGATCAAAGCCTAGGAGCAATACAAAGAATGGTAGGATCCAACGAACATCAAGTAGAAACAAGAAGAATAAAGTAGAAGCCCAACCTAGGAAGTTTATGTCTAGTGCTAATAAGAACAATCATGTTTCATATTGTAATGCGAATGTTAAGAATGTTGCTTTATCAAAGAATTCTGATACTATTTGCTTATCTTGTAATGAATCTTTGTTTTCTGCAAATCCTGATGCTTATGTTGTTTAATATCTTAAGAAAATGCAAAAACATAAAGTGGCTAAATCTGCAAAACAAAAAGTTAAAAGTGAATTAAAACCAACAAGATGGATCTTTAAAAATGTAGGTCTTAAATGGATACCCACTGGTAGGACATTTAACTTGGTAGAAAAACCGTGCCCCCTTCTAATGACACGTCTGCCATAGTAGTACCTCATAGGTATATCTTAACAACCACGGTAATTTTGGTTGATATACCATGTCCTAAACTAAGTCTTACATATGCCAATTCCCGGGAATCACTCTCTAAATGCATGTTAAATATGAAATTTCATCCATTTAATTTGCATGATTTTGGAATTCAGAAAATTATTCAGGATGAGAAACTTCCACCTTGGAAGTTCGACTATCTAGGAGTTACTTAGGTTCACTAACAACCCGGAACCCAATCAAAAGTTGGGGATCCACCCTTTTGTAAATATTTTCTTCTTTCTTTTTGTGCAGATTGTAGAAATTGTTCTTTGATATTTAGATTCTTGGTGTTCCAAACACATGACTGGACACCGTGATAAGCTCATCAATTTTGTTTCCAAGTTTATCGGTATGATCCGATTCGACAACGATCATTTTGCAGCTATTATGGGATATGGAGATCTATAAATGGGGAATATTCTTATTTCACGTGTTTACTATGTTAAAGGACTTGGTCATAATCTATTCTCTGTTGGGCAATTTTGTGATTCGGATCTTGAAATAGCTTTTAGAAAACACACTTGTTTTGTACTTAACTTGGAAGGTGTTGATCTACTTTTGGGATCTCGTGGTTCTAACCTTTATACAATCTCAATGGCGGATATGGTGAAGTCGTTTCCAATTCTTTTACTCTCCAAAGCCTCAAAGATAAAATCTTGGTTATGACATTGTCGACTTTTTCACTTAAACTTCGGTACTATCAATCAGCTTACTAAACAAGGTCTTGTCAAAGGGTTGCCTAAATTGAAGTATACTAAAGATCATTTGTGTTTGGCATGTCAAATGGGAAAAAGTAAGAAGGAATCCCATCCACATAAGCTTGAACCTCGTACAAATAAGAAACTTCAAATGCTGCATATGGATTTGTGTGGTCTGATGCGGGTAGCAAGTTTAAACGGGAAAAAGTATATTCTAGTCATAGTAGATGACTATTCTCGGTTTACTTGGGTGAATTTTTTAAGAACTAAAGATGAAGCTCGAGAGATTATTATCAAAATTTTGAAGCAAGCTCAAGTCAGTCTTAAAGCAACAGTAAGATATCTTCGTACCAACAACGACACAAAATTTATTAATTAGACACTATGAAATTATACGGAAGAGGTTGAAATTACTCATAATACATCCACTACACGTACTCCACAACAAAACAGTATAGTTGAAAGGCGTAACCGTATGTTGGTAGAGGCTGCAAGGACCATGCTTATTTTCTCCAAATCTCTGTTATTTATATGGGCTGAAGCTGTAGCTAATGCATGTTATACTCAAAACCGGTCCTTTATCCATACCTGTTACTATAAGACTCCATATGAATTTCTCAGAGATTGCAAACCAGAACTCAAGTATCTTTACATTTTTGGTGCTTTATGTTATCCAAAAAATGATTTTGAGGATCTTGGGAAATTACTACCAAAAGCAGACATTGGAATCTTCATCGCTTATTAATGGAGGCCCAAGTATTGAAGAACGGGCTGACTTGTTTTTAGAAGCTCAAAATCGTGTGAAGAAAAGGGCTTCAGTAAAACAGCCATAATATTTGATCCGTAAGTCCGTTTCAAGCCCGTAACCACTCAAATCAAAGAGGAAAACGAGGCGGACGCCGTTGTAACCATTCGTAAGCTGGTTAAGGATTTTTCAAAGCCCAAAACCCTCATTTACTATGAGTTATTTACATTTTTCTATTTTTTCTTATTTTTTTGTTGGACTTGTTTTTGTTCTAGCTCACGACCCATCTGTCATTTTAGGCCCGTTTCAGTTTTGTGAGCCTATTTAAACAATATGTTGTAACCCTAGTCAAGGAGTTATCAATTTTAATAAAAGTAAAGCATTGGTTGCTGTTTGCCAAGAAATTTTACCCTAATAATCGGTATTCAATTGAATCAACGATTATTGGAAGAATTATTTCTAGTATTCATAAAATCAATAGATCCAATTATTTATCTCTTTATTTTCACTATATCAGTTGGTATCAAGAGCCGAAGTTCCTGATTAAGATGCCTCCAAGGAAAAACAGGACTCTTAATGAGTTACATGAACAAAAATTAGAAGATCGTGTTATGGCAAGAATGGAGGAGCAATTTGATCAATTCGTTGATCAATTGTCTGACCGGATGGATCAGTTAATGAACAGGCGTGGTAATCGTAATGTTCGGGGTACTGATGACAAACAGTCAGAAAACCTATTTGGGGAGGATGACGATTCGTCTTTTGATGTTCAGTCAAGAAGACGACCAAGGTGAAATCAAAGGGAGGATAACAGGCGTTGGGAATCTGGAATGAAAGTCAATATTCCTGATTTTGCTGGGGATACTTTGAGTCCTAATGGGTTCATTGATTGGCTTGTTGCAGTTGAAGATGTGTTCGAGTTCAAAGAAGTCCCTGAAAACAAGAGGGTTTTGTTGATCGCTACCAAACTTCGTGGTAGGGCGTTCGCGTGGTGGCAACAATTGAAACTGACTAGGGAGAGGGTTGGAAAGCCAAGGATCGCGAGTTGTTAGAAGATGAAGAAGTACATGAGGGCTAATTTTATTCCTCATAATTACCAACAGCAGATGTACCAACGGTTACAGAATCTAAAACAAGGGTCTAAATCTGTTGAAGATTAGACAACCGAATTTTACCAGTTAATTACAAGGAATGAAATTCAAGAGATAGAAGATCAGCTTGTCTCCCGATACATTAGTGGTTTAAGAGTCCAGATCATGGATTCTGTTAACATGTTTGATCCAATGACACTTTCTGATGCATATCAGCGTGTATTAGCTTTTGAGAAGCAGAACCGTCGAGTGGGAAGTTCATCCTCTCCTGCCATAACAGGTGCTTCTGGTTTGGGTAACGTGGCATCTCATTTTGCTCCCAGTCAGGCTAAAGCAGGTGGTGGCAATACTGGACCAGTTTCTAGAGCAAGCGGTAGTAGTGGGTTGAAGTGCTTTAACTGTGGTGAACCTGGTCACCGACAGTCGGAATGTAAGAAGGCTGGTAAGAGACACTTATTTGCTGATCCAGAGGGAGATGATGATGCGGCTTATGAAGAGTATGAAGAAGCCCCAGTTTATGATGAAGAACCCGAGTGTGAGGAGGAGTATGTGTCTGGAGATGTGGGGGTGAATTTGGTGGTAAGGCGCTCTTGCTTAACACCCAAAGCTGATGGAGATGATTGGCTCAAGCATAACATCTTTCAGTCGACATGCACTATTTTGGGTAAGGTTTGCACTTTTGTTTGTGATTCGGGTAGTTGTGATAATTTGATAGCTGCAGAAGCAGTCCAAAAGCTAGGATTGAAGACTGAAAATCATCCCAAACCTTATAAGTTACAGTGGCTTAAGAAAGGCGGTGAGGTGACAGTTTCTAAGTGTGTCCATGTTCCGTTTTCTGTGGGAAACACTTATAAGGATAATGTTTGGTGTGATGTGTGGCCCATGGATGCTTGTCACTTATTGTTGGGTAGACCTTAGGAGTATGATCATGATATAACTTACAATGGGAGAACTAATACTTATAGTTTCTTATTGGGGGGGGGGGGTGAAGATTACTTTGATGCCCAATAAACCCAAGGAAGTAGTTAGTAAACCCACTGGTACTTTACTAACACTTTCGCAGTTTGAAGACGAGCTGGAGATAGGAGACGATGTTTTTGTGCTAATAGGGAAGGAGGTTGCTGAAGATAGTGAAATTCCTGAAGCCATGATTCCTTTACTTAAGGAATTTTCAGATGTTTTCCCTGATGAGTTACCTGATGGATTGCCACCATTGCGTGACATCCAACATCATATTGATTTAGAGCCTGGGTCACAATTGCCTAACAGGCCACATTACAGGATGAGCCCGAGAGAGCATGAGGAGTTGCGTAGGCAGGTTGAGGAGTTGGTTTCTAAGGGTCACGTTCGTGAGAGCATGAGCCCGTGTGCTGTTCCTGCCCTATTGACTCCCAAGAAGGATGGTACATGGCGTATGTGTGTTGATAGTTGAGCCATCAACAAGATTACTATGAGGTACAGGTTTCCTATTCCTCGCCTTGATGATTTGCTTGACCAGATTAGTGGTGCTACTATTTTTACAAAGCTGGATTTGAAGAGGGGGGGTATTACAGATTCGTCTTTAGACCTGGTGATGAATGGAAGACCGCTTTCAAGACTCGTGAAGGGTTGTATGAGTGGTTGGTGATGCCTTTTGGTTTATCAAACGCACCAAGTACATTTATGCGTGTGATGAATCAATTGTTCAGGCCTTTTATTGGCAAGTTTGTGGTTGTTTATTTTGATGACATTCTTATTTATAGTGCTTCTTTTAATGAGCATGTCACCCATGTTGAGGAAGTCTTGGGACCTTTGCTTCGGAAAGGATAGTTTTATGCAGCACAAGAAGAGTCTGTTCTATGACCCCTAATGTTTTGATGTTTGGGGTATGTTGTTTCTGGGTGATGGCTTTACAGGTGGATCGATGTCTAAAGTAGAACTATTCAAGAGTGGCCAAACTCTTAAATTCCATTACTGAAGTCTCAGTGTTTCCATGGGTCTGCTTCTTTCTATAGGCAATTTATTTCTAATTTTAGTTCCATTATGGCCCCTTTAACAAATTTCATGAAGGGAAAGTCATTTGTTTGGACGAAGGAAGTTGAGTTGGCTTTTCAGGTTGTCAAAGAAAAGCTTACTACAACACCAATCTTGATATTGTCTAACTTTTCTAAGGTTTTTAAGCTTCATATTGATGCCTCAAAGGTTGCTATTGGTGGGGTTCTTAGTCAAGGTGGGCGACCTGTTGCCTATTTTAGTGAGAAGTTGACAGAACCAAAGTCTAGGTACACTACTTATGACTTGGAGTTTTATGTAGTGGTCCAAGTTGTAAAGCATTGGCACCATTACTTGTTTCATAAGGAGTTTGGTTTTGTTTACACTTGATCTGATATCCTTTAGGCATAATTATTTGGTTACTCAAGATAAGGTATTCCATAAGCATAGGCGTTGGTTGGTATTTCTTGAGAAGTTTACTTTTGTGGTGAAACACAAAACTGGTGTTTCCAATCGAGCTGCTAATGCCTTAAGCAGGAGGAGTGGTTTACTTGTAACAATGCAGGTTGATGTTCTAGGACTCGACGTCATTCGTGACATGGTGACTGTGGACCCATATTTTTCAGTTGTTTTGCAGGGTGTGCAGGCTGGGGAGAAACCAGATTTCTTTCTGCATGATGGGTTCCTTTTCAAAGGGAATCAACTATGTATTCCTGATTCTATTCTTCGCTTGTAAATTATTAAGGAATTACATGGTGAGGGGCATGTTGACCGTGATCGCACTTTGCAATTGGTGCAAGCTTCTTATTTCTGACCGACTACGAGGAAAGAGTTTGATCGTTATGTCAAGAGGTGTTGTGTGTGCCAGGTCTTAAAGGGCACGACTACTAATGCAGGTCTCTATATGCCTTTGCCTATTCCTTTGCAGCCATGGGTTGATATTAGCATGGATTTTGTGTTGGGGCTACCTCGTACTCAAAGGGGTAATGATTCAATATTCGTTGTTGTTGATCGTTTCTCTAAAATGGTGCACTTTATCCCTTGCAAGAAGACAACAGATGCAGTTAATGTGGCTCAGCTGTTCTTTAGGGATGTATACCGTTTACATGGTTTACCTTCCTCTATTGTTTCTGATCGGGACACTAGGTTTCTGAGTCATTTTTGGCGTAGTTTGTGGAAGATGGTGAATACTCAACTTAATTTTAGTAGTGCTTATCATCCTCAAACTGATGGGCAAACTGAAGTTGTTAACAGGTCCCTTGGTAATCTGTTGAGGTGTTTGGTGGGTGATCATGTGAAGGCATGGGATCAAAAGTTGTGTCAAGCTGAGTTTGCTCATAATCATGCTGTTAATCGAAGCACTGGGTTTAGTCCATTCCAGGTGGTTTATTCTGCTCAACCACGTGGTCCTCTGGATTTAATGACTCCTCGTGTTTCTAGTTCTGTTCCCAAGAAAGTGCAGGATTTTGTTGCAGGGTTACATGATGTTCACAAAGCTGTTCATGAAAATTTGGTTCGTGCCAATTCCAAGTACAAACAAGATGCGGATCACAAGCGGAGACATGTTGATTTTGAAGAGGGTGACTTTGTATGGGTTGTTTTGACTAAGGATCGTTTTCCTGTTGGAGAGTATAACAAGTTGTCTGCTAAGAAGGTTGGCCCGCTGGAGATTGTGGAGAAGATTAATTCTAATGCTTACCGTCTGAAATTGCCAAGCCATATTAGGTGTTCTGATGTTTTTAATGTGAAACACTTGATCCCTTATCATGGCGACTCTTCTGATGATGACCTTGCTATGAATTCGAGGACGAATTTTGTCTACCCAGGGGGGAATGATGGAGGCCCAAGTATTGAAGAACGGGCTGACTTGTTTTTAGAAGCCCAAGATCGTGTGAAGAAAAGGGCTTCAGTAAAACAGCCATAACTTTTGATCCGTAAGTCCGTTTCAGGCCCGTAACCACTCAAATCGAAGAGAAAAACAAGGCGGACGCCTTTGTAACCATTCGTAAGCTGGTTAAGGATTTTTCGAAGCCCAAAACCCTCATTTACTATGAGTTATTTACATTTTTTTGTTTTTTCTTATTTTTTGTTGGACTTGTTTTTGTTCTAGCTCACGGGCCATCTGTCTTTTTAGGCCCGTTTTAGTTTTGTGAGCCTATTTAAACAATCTGCTGTAACCCTAGCTAGGGAGTTATCAGTTTTAATAAAAGTAAACCATTGGCCGCTGTTTGCCAAGAAATTTTACCCTAATAATCGGTATTCAATCGAATCAACGATTGTTGGAAGAATTGTTTCTGGTATTCATAGAATCAACAGATCCAATTATTTATCTCTTTATTTTCACTACATCAGTTATTCACCATCCAATAAGGCATACCGGATCTACAACAAAAGGACCAGACAAATAATGGAAACAATGAACGTACAATTTGATGAACTTACTCAAATGGCTTCTGAACAACACAGTTTAAGACCCGAACTTCATGGTTTGACTTCTAGACACATTAGTTCAGGACTCTTGCTTAACCATGTCGTGCCAACATCAACTAAACCTCCTATGAAGAATGACTGGGATATTCTATTTCAACCGATGTTTGATGAATACTTTAAACCTCCAAGTGTTGTATCTACCCCCATTTTTGTTGCAACTCTACTTCCATCAGATATAGCTAAAGCTTCTTCTTCTTCTACTTCCATTGATAAAGATGCTCCCTCTCCAAGTACTTCACCAAACATTGAAGCAACAAACTCTCCAATCATTCTACAAATGTTGAACGAAATAAATAGTTGTTCAGTTTGATAGTGATACATTTACAAATCCATTTGATCCCTCAGAAACTAGTTCAGCTGAGTCATCTTCAAAGATTGTAGACACTTCAAACATGTACACTTTCCAACAACCTCCAATTTACACAAAAAGATGGACAAAAGATCATCCGTTTACAACAATCATCGGCGATCTATCAAAACCTAATTCTACAAGACATCAACTTTCTACCGATGCTTTATGGTGCTATTTCCACGCTTTCTTAGCTAAAGAAGAGCCGAAGAATTACAAAGAAGCCATGATTGAATCTAGCTAGATTGAGGCTATGCAAGAGGAGATTCATGAGTTTGAGCGGCTTGAGGTATATAAAATAGTACCAAGACCAGACAAAAGTTATGATCATCAGATTAAAGTGAAACTTGATGAATATGGTGGTGTGCTAAAAAATAATCCTCGGTTAGTTGCAAAAGGTTATCATTATGAAAAAGGGATTGACTTTGAAGAATCGTTTGCACTTATCGCTCGCATTGAAGCCATCATAATATTCTTAGCATACGCTGCACACAAGAATATGGTAGCATTTTAGATGGATGTGAAGACGATATTTCTGAACTGGATTTTAAAGGAAGAGGTGTACGTGAGTCAACCTGAAGGGTTTGTTAATCAAGATCATCCGAATCATGTATTCTGATTAAAGAAAGCACTTTATGGGTTGAAACAAGCTCCTCGCGCGTGGTACGACTTGCTCTCCAAATTCCTTCTTAGTCAGAAATTTATCAAAGGTGTAGTCGATCTGACATTGTTTACTCAGAAAAAGGCAATGATCTTATTCTGGTACAAATCTATGTTGATGACATATTTTTTACTTCCACTAATCCAATCTTTTGTGATAAATTTTCAAACCACATGAGAAAACGTTTTAAGATGTCAATGATTGGACAAATGTTATTTTTTTGGACTTTAAATTTCTGAAAGTCCAAGAGGTATCTTCATAACTCAATCTAAATATGCTCTTGAAATGCTTAAAAAGTATGGTTTAGACCAATGTGATGCTGTTGACTTCCCCATGGTGGGACAGTCAAAACTTGATGAGGATCCAAACGAGACTCTAGTTGACCTAACTCGTTATCGAGGAATGGTCGGATCCCTAATGTACCTCACAGCAAGTCTCCCTGACTTAATGTTTGTCGTCTGCATATATGCCTGGTACAAGGTGTGGAGATCGTTTTAGCCTATCTAGGATATAATAACATTGAATAACATAATATGCAGCAGAATAAATAAGAACATCAATATTATGAACAAGGTTTTTCTTTATTCATACTAATAATAAACTATAAACTAACTAATAAGCTAACTAATAATACACACATTTTCTTTGTGTGTCTAGACTCTCATTAAGAAGTCTGCTATTCTAACTATGTTGGATGCTTAAACCAGACGCCGTACATCTCTTTATATACTAGAGATGCTAGGGTTTACAAGAAAACCTAGCTTACATAGGAAGCTAACTTAATATTTCACATTAAGTCCTTGTTGTTTCATCTTTCTTTAATTTTGCATATTTAGTTTTGTAATCATCAAATCTCAGATCCCAACAACTTTCAGTCGAACTTTATCTACAATCTCGTGTCATTATTGAATGACATTTCTAAGGTCGTAGATATTATTGATTTCTAAAAGACATGTCGGGAAGATTTTTTATGGTTTTTGAAATTTTTTGATTTTGTATTTTTCTTTTTGAAATTTTATATTTTTGTATTTTGATTTTATTAAATATTTTAAAAATGAAAATCTTTTTGTTGTTTTTGTTTTTATAAGCTTATCTACTTATAGTACAAGTGATACAAGAAGTAGTAATCATAATTACTCTTCGTCTTCCTCTAACTCTGCAAGAAGTTTCAGATCTTCAGGCGTAATGCTCTGCATGCCTAGGCATTTGACTAGAAATTCAAAGCGTTCTCTGACGATTGCTTTAGTGAATATATCCGCCAGCTGATAATCAGTCTTAACAAAGTATAGCTCAACATCCTCATTTTCAACTTGCTCTTTAATAAAATGGTAGCGAACTGCGATGTGTTTCGTCATGGAGTGTTGCAATGTGTCGCAAGATAAAGCAATGGCGCTTTTTGATTCGGAGTACAATGGGATATTGTTGAAGTTAAATCCATAGTCAGTTAACTGTGAACGCATCCAGAGTATTTGAGCACAACAACCGGACAAGGATATACGCTGCTTTAGTAGTTGATATTGCGGTACAGTTCTGTTTCTTAGATGACCCGTTGACAAGCTTTTCTCCTAGGAACTGTGTACTTCCCGATGTACTACGTCTTATATCTTGGCAACCTACATGGTCAACATCTGCATAAGCTATTAGATTAAAACTGGTGTCCTTCGGATACCACATACCCATATTAATGGTTCATTTTAGGTATTGAAAAATCGTAGTTGAGTGCTTTTTGGTAGGCTTTGCCTGGTGTTGGGATCCAGATTTGATGATTACAAAACTAAATATTCAAAATTGAAGATGAAACAACAAGGACTTAATGTAAAATATTAAGTTAGCTTCCAATGTAAGCTAGATTTTCTTGTAAACCCTAGCAACTCTAGTATATAAATATATGTAGGGCGTCTGGTTTAAGCATCCATCATAGTTAGAATAGCATAATTCTTAATGAGAGTCTAGAAAAAGCGTGTGTGTGTTTACGTTTATTAGTAGTAGTTAGTTTATTAGATAGTTAGTGTAGCCTCGAGGATTATGGATCCTTGTTACAGTTTGTAACCATTTATTCTGATCAAAATAATAGAGGCCTGAATATTTAGTAGTAAAACCTTGTTTAACAACATTACTGTTCTTTATAATTTCCGCTGTGCTTATTAATGTTGTTTGTAAAACTAATCCTAGATGGGCAAAACAATATTCACAATTGGTATCAGAGCGAGTTGCTCTTGATATCTAGGGTTTATACAAGATTTTTGTGTCGTTTTTAGGAAGAAAATGATGACAGCGCAATTAGGGTTTTTATGCGAACCCTGATTCGTTTAAAGCAGCAGCAGCAAAGACTCAAGAAGGTATGTATTCTGATAAGCAGCAGGTTATACAGGTTTATTCATGGATGCAACAAGTGTGGATATTTTCTGTACTTAAGAGTTTTAGGGTTTTTTGAAACCCTAACAGGTATCGATCATAAGGGTTTCATCAGCAAGTATCGTCAATAGTATTGAATGATTTGAAAGCTTCTGGTTCTTTGTGATAATGTTTCTAGTTGGCGTGCTTTTCAAAAGAAGATGTATTAAAATCATCATATGATTTTTGATGCATAATCTTTATAAACCGTAAACATCTTGATGCGTGTGCACAGCAGATATTGATTAGTAGGATTATGATTGTTGCTGGTTGTATCTGATCGTGTATAGCAGTTATGATGTTCATGTTTGGTTTATCCGTGGTTTGTGAAATTGAAGGAGCAAGAAGTGCGTGATTTTGGCTGTATACAGTCTTGGTTCTTAATTTTTAGGGAATAGATTTTGCATCCATAACTGCTTCTTATATTTTGGACGTGGACATCATGAGGTATGAAAAGTTAATATTATTGTTATGATATGATTAGATGTTGACGTGATTGAAGGAAAAGCAGCAAGTAAAGAGATTTGGAAAAGAATGGGATTTGTTATGTTACCCTAATTTTAGGGAATATATTTACTTCCTATAATAACTTCCAGAGTATATTTTGAACGTGTTTTGCTGATTTCATGGGCAGGATATGACTTTTAATACTGGCAAGATATTAGTGCTGCCAGATATGGAAGGTTAATACTGCCCACATATAATTAGTACTGCTGGTGGTTATTTTGGTTCAGTATATGTTGAGTGATGGCGAGTGTTAATATTGCTGTTCATAGGGCGTGTTGGAAGCCCATTGGAGGTGATTTTTGTGGGCTGCTAAATTAATTTGGGCTGTATGATATTTAAAATTTAATGCTACTCGTATCTACAATTAGTGCTGCTCGCTGAATATTTATGCTGCTGGAATTAGTGACAGATTAGCAACAGTTTAGTGACAGAAAAAGTGTTGCTAACAGTTTTGGGAGGAAGGAGTCATTAGTTTTGTGACGGATTAATGACAGCCTTTTGACAGAAAAAGCATTGCTAATTACTTTGGATGTTGATACTGCTAGCATAACTCAGTTTGTACTGCTGGGTTAGATGGTTTCTACTGCTAGCTTTGTCCGATGTTAGACAACAGACGCGTTTGGATCTCGGATGGAACTATTGTTCACAATAGTTTATTCTTATTGGATATATGGCTCGTTTTGGATTTATTGAAGAGGTGATTACGAAGATAATTAAATATTGCTTATTTGATGTTGTAGTTGAGTTTCACAGGTGCGAGTTCTTATCATATCTTAAAGTAGTATTTGTAGCAGGACATTGACTTTAAAGATAACTTGTTCATGCTTAAATGGTGTTGACGAAGACTTAACAAGTCTAGCAAAGGTGTGTGATTTTTCCTATGGTGCTCAATGCTCACATTTGCTATCACTTAGTATGTGTCTCATAGAAGATGATGATTTTTGTCAACAGGTTGCGGTCTACTTATATTTCACAGATTTATTTATAAGTTCGATGTTACGTGGATATTGCAAGACATAAGACACAAGTTTGGGAGATTCTACTTCTTCATCAAATTCGTTATACTCAGTTTTCTTCATCAGTGATCACTACATAAAGCTTACAAAGTTTGAGATTCAAGAGATGGTAAACATATTAGTTTCAGAGGAAGCTTATTGATTAAATGTTTAACCATCTACATGCACCACTTGAGGGGCAGTGTTTACAAGTTGCATATCTACAAAAAGACCCCTATTAGATGATTACAAAAAGGGGAAGAAGACTACAAGAGATATGGTTTGCAGCTTATTATGTGTGGTGACATGTTCACGAAGATCTTAAGTCAAGGGGAAGCATTGAAGATTGTTTCATACATGAAGATTGTTTTGTAATATCAAATAGGGGAATATTGTTGGGATCTGAGATTTGATGATTACAAAACTAAATATGCAAAATTGAAGAAAGATGAAACAACAAGGACTTAATGTAAAATATTAAGTTAGCTTCCTATGTAAGCTAGGTTTTCTTGTAAACCCTAGCATCTCTAGTATATAAAGAGATGTAGGGCGTCTGGTTTAAGCATCCATCGTAGTTAGAATAGCAGACTTCTCAATGAGAGTCTAGCAAAAGCGTGTGTGTGTTCACGTTTAATAGTAGTAGTTAGTTTATTAGATAGTTAGTGTAGCCTCAAGGATTGTGGATCCTTGTTACAGTTTGTAACCATTTATTCTGATCAAATTAATGGAGGCCTTAATGTTTAGTAGTAAAACCTTGTTTAACAACATTACTGTTCTTTATAATTTCCGCCGTGCTTATTAATGTTGTTTGTAAAACTAATCCTAGATGGGCAAAACGATCTCCATAATTGGTATCAGAGTGATTTGCTCTTGATATCTATGGTTTTTGTGTCGTTTTTATGAAGAAAATAATGACAACGCAATTAGGGTTTTAATGCAAACCCTAATTCGTTTAAAGCAGCAGCAGCAAAGACATAAGAACTTATGTATTCTGATAAGTAGCAGGTTATACAGGTTTATTCATGGACGCAGTAGGTGTTGATATTTTCTGTACTTCAGTGTTTTAGGGTTTTCTAAAACCCTAACAGGTATCAATCATAAGGGTTTCATCAGCAGATATCGTCAATAGTATTGAATGATTTGAAAGCTTTTGGTTCGTTGTAATAATGTTTCTGGTTGGCGTGCTTTTCAGAAGAAGATGTATTAAAATCATCATATGATTTTTGATGCATATTCTTTATAAACCCTAAACATCTTGATACGTGTGCATAGCAGATATAGATTAGTAGGATTATGATTGTTGCTAGTTGTATCTGATCGTGTATAGCATTTATGATGTTCATGTTTGGTTTATCCATGGTTTGTGAAATTAAAGGAGCAAGAAGTGCGTGATTTTGGCTGTATACAGTCTTGGTTCCTAATTTTTAGGGAATAGATTTTGCTTTCGTAACTGCTTTTTATATTTTGGACGTGGACATCATGAGGTATGGAAAGTTAATATTATTGTTATGATATGATTAGATGTTGACGTGATTGAAAGAAAAGCAGCAAGTAAAGAGATTTAGAAAAGAATGGGATTTCTTATGTTACCCTAATTTTAGGGAATATATTTACTTCCTATAATAACTTCTGGAGTATATTTTAAACGTGTTTTGCTGATTTCATTGGTTGGATATGACTTTTAATACTGCCAAGATATTAGTACTTCCAGGTATGGAAGGTTAATACTGCCCACATATAATTAATACTGTTGGTGGTTATTTTGGTTTAGTATATGTTGAGTGATGGCGAGTGTTAATACTGCTGTTTATAGGGCGTGTTGGAAGCCTATTGGAGGTGATTTTTGTGGGCTGCTGAATTAATTTGGGCTGTATGATATTTAAAATTTAATACTACTCGTATCTACAATTAGTGCTGCTCGCTGAATGTTTATGCTGTTGGAATCAGTGACAGTTTAGTGACAGCTTTCTGACAGAAAAAGCGTTGCTAATTGGTTTGGATGTTAATACTGCTAGTGTTACTCAGTTTGTACTATTGGGTTAAATGGTTAATGCTGCTAGCTTTGTCCGATTTTGGACAACAGACGTGTTTGGATCTCGGAAGGAACTGTTTTTCACAACAGTTTGTTCTTATTTATTTTATGGCTCGTTTTGGAGATTATTTGAAGATGTGATTACGAAGACAGTTGATTATCACTTATTTGATGTTGTGGTTGAGTTTCACAGATGCATGTTCTTATCATATCTTAAAGTATAGTTTTGCAGACTATGACTTTAAAGATAACTTGTTCGTGCTTACAATTGTGTGACGAAGACTTGTCAAAATCTAGCAAAGGTGTGTGATTTTTCATATGGTGCTCAATGCTCACATTTGCTATCACTTAGTATGTGTCTCATAGAAGATGAGGTTTTTGTCAAGAGGTTGCAGTCTACTTATATTTCACAGATTTATTTATAAGTTCGGCGTCACATGGATAGTGCAAGACATAAGACACAAGTTTAGGAGATTCTACTTCTTCATCAAATTTGTTATACTCAGTTTTCTTTATTAGTAATCACTACATAGAGCCTACAGAGTTCGAGATTCAAGAGATGGTAAACATATTGGTTTTAGGGGAAGCTTATTGATTACATGTTTAACCATCTACATGCACCACTTAAGGGGAAGTGTTTACAAGTTTCATATCTACAAGAAGACCCCTATTAGATGATTACAAAAAGGGGAAGAAGACTAGAAGAGATATGGTTTGCAGCTTATTATGTGTAGTGGCATGTTCAAGAAGATCTTAAGTCAAGGGGAAGCATTGAAGCTTGTTTCATACATGAAGATTGTTTTGTACTATCAAATAGGGGAAGATTGTTGGGATCTGAGATTTGATGATTAGAAAACTAAATATGTAAAATTGAAGAAAGATGAAACAACAAGGACTTAATGTGAAATATTAAGTTAGCTTCCTATGTAATATCAAATAGGGTGGTATGTGCTTAATTACACATAACATTTATCCATTAAAACGGGCTTAAATGACCAAAAACATACCAAAAATACGTTGTATTTGTATGTTTTGCTTTATATACTGTGCAGGTATCGGATATTCAGAAAAAGGAAAAAAATGAAGCCAAAACGGACAAAACCGAGCACGGAAATGGAAAGAGCGTGAAAAGTCAAGTCAACCAGTCCAAAAGTCAGAGTCAACAAAAGTCAAAAAAGTCAAAGTCAACAAAAGTCAAAGCCGAAGCTGAAACCGAAGAAATACTTAATGGGCCAACCTGCACCCATCTAATGGGCCGGGTCAGCCATTAAGATATTTATACTATGGCTGAATAAGCCTAAACCCATTAAACCTATTCTATTATAACCGGCCCAAGTAACCTTGGCCTAAACCCCACTTAACAGTGTTAGCCCCAAAACCTTTTATCCCCTTGCACCGTTAGTCCTTAGGGACTAACACGTTTAACCCCTATAACTCTAAACCTTTTTTCACCCCTTGTCCTTCTCCCCTAACAAACGTTAACCATTCACCCCCTTATCCTAACCCCGTTAACCCAAATCATATTAACCCTTTCCTGCCATTTACACTATTCATCCATCCCTTTCATCCTAACCTGCCAAACACCTCTACCCCACACCCACGTAATTTACCCAGTCACCCCACACACCACAAACCTCCAAATCTACCTTGGAGATCCTCTACTCTCCCATTCGACAAAGGGCAAGGACAAAAATTGGATGGCTGAGATCACAAGGCTTGGAGAACAAGATAATTGAAGGGCCAAGATGAGGTTTTGAAGTCTCTCACACAACTAACACAACAAGCACACATTGAAGCTGTTCTTCTTCTTCTATAAATAGACTTAGCTTATTTTATTTTGAAGGGGGTAATTTTAGGAGTAGTATAATTTTACTTTTAGTGTTTTTATGTCAATTAAATTTTGTCATTTTACTTTTAAAAGCCTTGTAATCTTTTAATGTTTTAAATGAAATTTATGTTTTATGAAAATCTGTCCTTTTAAGCTCTTTTGTGCATTTCAGTTTTAAACTGTTTACAAGACTTATTTATAAGCTCTTATAAGCTTATAAAACCATCTTAGACTCATTTAAGGTTTTTAAAAAGGTTTTATGTAAGTTACTGTTTCATTACTCAAGATTTGGTATTTCAGCCATTTGTGGATAATAAGCTTAAATTGGATGAGCTTATGGGTTTAGAGCTTCATGGGAAGCTATAGGTTAGATCAGAAAGTAATTTAGGGGTTTAAGATTCTTGACAAAAGCAAAAGGACCTCTTGTAATTTCAATTTTTACATTTTTAAGTCATTTTTAGTCATTTGCTTAATTTTGCTTATTAAGTGCTTATTTCTGTTTATGATTGCTTATTACTGCTTGTTATGCTTATTTAAATGCTTTTTAAGTTTATGCTTAGCCTATATCTCACTTATCCAAGTTTTTATAAAATTTGCTTGTTTTATGCTTGAAAAATGCTTATTTCATATGCTTATTGATTAATGCTTATTGCTGAGTTAAAACTTGCTTGTTTGTTTAAGATTTTACTTATGCCAAATCTGCTTTGTCATTTCACAAGTTTTAAAATTTTGTTTTAGCATTAAATTGGATTTTAAGTTTTTAAGGAGGTGTTTGGCTAACAGTTTTAACTCATGGTTAAAACTGTTAGTGCACTTTTGGTGTTGAAATCCATTTTTAATTAGTCATATCTCAGTTTAAAACAAGTTTAGAGTAGATTTGGATTAGTTTTAAATATATTTAAGTTCTGTTAAACACATGTTCAAGTCTGCCATAATTTTAGTTTTTAAAACTGTTAGGATTTAGTTTTAAGTTTAAATGCTTTTGAGTATCGTTTAAAAATGTTAATATGGTTTAGATTGCAACATTTGAATTTGTTTTTAAACCTCTTTTACTATCCCATTAGTTTTTGTGAGTTTGTCCAATTCATGAGTTCACCACTGTGGAGATTTCTAGTTCTTTAGTTGTGCTAAGTTTGATTTTAAGCTTTAAGGTCTTTAAGTTGTTCTTACAAACTCAGAAGTCATCATATTTTATATCTAAAATTTAGGTTTCGTTTGTTTTTTCAGAGGTTTTACCTATTTATCTGCAAACCATGTCTGCAGAAGAAGAGGTGCATCTAAGCTCTTCATCTGCAAAGAAGAAAACCATTTGTTTTTTATTTCTCTTGAAGTACTTCTTTCATTCTTTTCTTTTTCTTTTTCTTTTCTCTAGATTGTTTCGTGATTTGAGCATTTAAAATTTTACGTCAATTTTTTTACGTTTGCGTTAGTTTTTTACCTTTGCGTCGGTTGTTTACGTTTTCGTCTGCTTTTTTACGTTTTTGTCAGTTTTTTATGTTTGCGTCAGTTTTTTACGTTTTGGTCAGTTTTTTTACGTTGTCGTCTGTTTTTTTACGTTTTCGTCAGTTATTTTACGTTTTCATCCTTATTTTACGTTTTAGTCTGTTTTTTACGTTGTCGTACTTTTACGGAAGAAAACTTGAAAAACGGAGGAAAACGTAAAATAACTGACAAAGACGTAAAAAATATAGACGAAAATGTAAAAAATGAGACGAGAACGTAAAAAAACAGACGAAACGTAAAAAACGGACGAAATGTAAAAAACCTGACGAAAATAAAAAAAACTGACGATAACGTAAAAAAACTGACGATAACGTAAAAAACGGACGAAAACGTAAAAAACGTGACGAAAACGTAAAAAAGCTGACGAAAACATAAAATAATTGATGAAAACGTAAAAAAAGAGACGAAAACGTAAAAAAACTAACGAAAACGTAAAATAACTGACGAAAACGTAAAAAACTGACGAAAACGTAAAAAATGACGAAAACGTAAAAAAATGACGAAAACGTAAAAATACTGACGAAAACGTAAAAATACTGACGAAAACGTAAAAAAACAGACGAAAACGTAAAAATACTGACAAAAACGTAAAAAAACTGACAAAAACGTAAAATAACTGTTGAAAACGTAAAAAAATATTATATATCGTAGAAAAACGAAGAAAAATGGAGAAAAACGTAGAAATCGTAGAAAACGGATTAAAATGGATGAAAACGTAAAAAAACGTACAAAAAAGAATAAAGACAGTTAAAAGCGTATAAACCCAGAAAAAGTATGAATTATTTAATTATTATAGAAAGAAGTGAGAAGAAGAGGGAAGAAGAGGTAAGAAGAGGTAAGAAGTGATAAATTATGTCTGAATTTTTGAAGAGCTTAGAATACCTTTTTACCACTTTTCTCTGCAAAAAAACAAACAAAAAACCTCCGTCCGCCTGCAGAGGTAAGAGGTTAGAAGAGGTTAGAAGAGGTCAGAAGAGGGAATTTTTAAAAAACAAACAAAGCCTTAGTCTTACAAGTTTAAATATTGTTTAATTGATTTTAAGGTAAATGGGTCAAAACTATTTTGGTTTTCAAGTAATGGGTCCGATTTTAAGCACTTTTCTATCTCACTTTTAGGTTAGTTTAAATCTGTTTCAGGTCTTAAGTTTGATAGTATAGGATTATGGTAGCATAGTTTTGATCTCTCTGAGCTTATTTAAGTTTCTTTAGCTTATTTGCTTATGTTTTGTAGGGCTGCAAATAGGCCTTTAAGCCTCAAAAACCATAAAGAAGTAGTTTAAGATTGTTTTGCATTTTGGCTTTTTAGCCTATTTCCTTAGCTTAATTTGTACTTTGTTAATACATGATTAGAGATAAGGCTTATTAGGTTGTTTAGTTTAATTATTTTATGCTTTTTGAGCCTTAGGTTAGCTTTTAGACTTATTTAGTTAAGCTAAAATCTCAACAGTTTACTCTTAAAAGTCTTTAAGCCTAGTTAGCCAAACTATGATTTTATAAGCTCTTTTCCGAGCTTATTTTAGTTTTTTTTAAGTCATAGTTAAATAAAATGCTTATTTTTATGTCTTCTTTAAGTTTTTATAAAAAGTTTTGAAAAATAAAAAGCTTGTTAGTTGGGGAAATCAGGGGTGAGCAAGGCTCGAAACCCAGGATCCTTCAACCTCCTAACAAAGCTTTAACACAACACCTGGCTAACCATCAGTACCAGTAGGCCATTTGGTCCATACTTGCAATACATTTTTATTAGGTCTCTTTTTGTTAGGGTTTAAATTGACATTGATTGATAATTTAGACGCGTTTTAGATTCCCGATTTTCGTTTTTAGGTTTTATTCGTAGATGCCTTAATTGTTTTTAGTTGCTTGCTTTTTCCCGTAGAAATATAAAACCAAATCCAATTTTTTGTGATATTCAAGCATTGTTCCACAAACGTTACCTCGATTTTCAATTCACGCACTCGTCGGGATACGACCCCGGAGATGTTTTTTTTGGGGTTTTACTTTGGTCAAAAGTAATCATCCTTTAAAAAAAAGCCTCTTAGAATTCTTATTATTGATATTTTTGAGATAATTCTTATTATTATATATTTATATTTATTATTATGTATATATTTATATATACTAAAGGAATTATTTTAAGCAAATCATAGGGCGTCTGGTTTAAGCATCCATCATAGTTAGAATAGCAGACTTCTCAATGAGAGTCTAGCAAAAGCGTGTGTGTGTTCACGTTTAATAGTAGTAGTTAGTTTATTAGATAGTTAGTGTAGCCTCAAGGATTGTGGATCCTTGTTACAGTTTGTAACCATTTTATTTGATCAAATTAATGGAGGCCTGAATGTTTAGTAGTAAAACCTTGTTTAACAACATTACTGTTCTTTATAATTTCCGCTGTGCTTATTAATGTTGTTTGTAAAACTAATCCTAGATGGGAAAAACGATATTCACAAAAGTTTAAAACATTTTAAAACATGTCTTCTCAAATTTTCTTATGGTTTGTTATTAAATATCAGATAACAACCTGGTCCCTAAAGAAAAGGAAATTGTACGCTTCAGTGAAGTTATCCTTAACAACAAAAAGAGAAGTCTTTTCGGTCTAGAGTTTAAAGACTCAAAACATTCCAAGTTTTGAAACTCAAGAATATGACTTGTGTATACTTTGCTACACAACCCGCGCTTTCTAAAAAGAAAATGTACATCAAAAAGTGCATTTTGTCATTAAAAGATTATTTTTCTTTAACTCGAGCAATTTTCCTTAAAATATGCTTATCAAACATGCTCGATTTATACAAAATTTTCAAAAAATGCTGGAAATAAAATCATAATCAGTTTTGTCATTTAAATGGAAAAGATTTACAAGAAAATTCAAACGCTCGAACAAATCTAAGAAATCTTTCAATAGACTACGGTCTTTGTTCGAGGGGAAGAACGGGCTTTTATATGAAAATTTCCAAAAAAAATATTCAAAAATAATTCATCAATATTAATTGTTGGGAATTAAAGGTCCTCATACTTAGTACTGCCAAGCCAAGATTTTGTACTGCTCAAGTTACAACTGCCAGTACTAACCAGTTAGTACTGCTAGAAGAAAGTTAGAACTGCCAGTACTAACTTAACACTGCTGAAGGACTTAAGACTGCTGCATGAAGACTACTAAATGGATAAAGACGTGTGAAGTGAGATGTATTGATTATTCAAAATATATTCTATATAGTTAGAAAGATACGTATAAGTTTAACATTATAGAAGTTTTGTAGTTATCTTGTAAAGGACTCATTGGTGTATAAAAGGAGATCCTAGGTTATGGTTTTGTATGTACAACAGATTCATACGTTTTTCATATATAACTTCAAGGTTGTAAACCCTAGTACTATACAGAGTACTCGTATTATTCATAATAATATTGGAGCTTTTCAGTTATACATTGTTCATTCAGTTCACTGTTACATTCATATTCTTCTAAGTATTAAAGAGTAGATTCCGCATACTCTTTAGTATTAACAAAGTTTCTACCATAGTTGTCTTGAATCTATTCAATACAACTAACCTTTTTACAAGGTAAGCAAGATCTTAAGTTGGGATCAACAAGTGGTGTTAGAGCTTGTGTTCTGAAACTTTGATCTAGAAGAAACTAACAAGAAGAACTCTTTACTCTCAAGGAAGAGATGGATCTAGAAACTGCTCAAATCACTACTACTGCAAAGTTGCCTACTCTCTAACAGGGTGAATATGATATGTGGAGGCTGAGGATTGAGCAATACTTTCAAGTACAAGACTATGCTCTATGGGATGTCATAGAGAATGGAAACTCATTCAAACCTGCAGCCAAAACAACAACAAATGCTGATGGTACATCAACTACACTAATACCAGGTCCTGTAACTACTGAAGAAAAGGTTCAAAAGAAGAATGATATGAAGGCAAGAAGTATGTTACTGATGGCACTTCCAAATGAACATCTAATGACCTTTAATCAGTACAAAGATGCTAAGACTTTGTTTGCTGCTATACAAACAAGATTTGGTGGTAATGAAGCAACAAAGAAGACTCAAAAGACTCTCCTGAAGCAAATGTATAAGAACTTTAGTGCTCCAAGCACAGAGTCTCTTGACTCTATTTTTAACAGGCTTCAGAAGATTGTAAGTCAGCTGGCTATCTTGGGTGAAAATATTTCACAAGAAGATCTCAATTTGAAATTTTTGAGAAGTCTGCCTTCTGAATGGAATACTCATGTTGTGGTCTGGAGGAATAAACCTGATCTAGACACAATGAGCTTTGATGATCTCTACAATAATTTCAAGATTGTTAAACAAGAGGTTAAAGGAACTGCAAACTCAAGCTCAAGCTCAAGTTATCAGAATATGGCTTTTGTGTCATCCTCTAGCAGTACTAATGAAGTTAATACTGCTTATGGAGTTAGTACTACTAACTTAAGTGATGACACTGTTTATGCATTTTTGACCAGTCAACCAAATGGGTCTCAACTTGTATATGAGGACCTTGAACAAATCCATGAAGATGACATAAAAGAGATGGATTTGAAGTGGCAGTTAGCATTGCTGAGCATGAGGACAAGAAGGTTTTTCCAAAAAAACTGGTAGAAAGATAACTATTAATGAGAGTGATACAACTGGATATGACAAGTCCAAGGTGGAGTGTTTCAACTGCCATAAGATGGGACACTTTACAAGGGAATACAGAGGACCTAGAAACCAAGATAACAGGAACAGGAATCAAGACAGCTCTAGAAGGACTGTAAATGTGGAAGAAATTTCTTCTAAAGCCATGTTGGCTATTGATGGAGCTGGTTTTGACTGGAGCCATATGGCAGATGATGAAGTCCCTACAAACATGGCTCTTATGGCTTTTTCAGACTCTGAGGTCTATAATGACAAAACTTGTTCAAAAACCTATCTAAAAAGCTCTGAAACTCTTCAAACTTAATTTGATGATTTAAGAATAGAGTTTAACAAATCTGAGTTCAATTTAACAAATTATAAAAGAGGGTTAGCATCTGTAGAAGAGCAACTTGTCTTTTACAAAAAGAATGAGGTTATTTTTTGTGAGCAACTTGCTGTTCTAAAAAGAGATATCTCATATAAAGACTCAGAAATTAGTATGCTTAAAAGTGAGTTAGAAAAGCTTAAGCAAGAAAAAGAAAGCAATCAACTTAAAATTGAAAATTTTGATAATGCTTCTAAGAGTCTAGACAAATTAATAGGGAGTCAGATAACTGATAAAAGTAGAAAGGGTGTGGGGTTTGTAAGCTATAATGTTGTTCCACCTCCCCATACAGGGTTATTTTCACCCCCAAAGCTTGATTTGTCCAACTCTGGTCTAGAGGAGTTCCAACAGCCTGAGTTTGAAGGCTATGGACCTAAGACTAGTAAGAGCAATGATGAAAAAACAACAGAATATACGAATTTGTTGAAGAAGTTGAATTTCCCAAATTTGTGTCTTATATCCTGTTTATCCACATGACGTCGAGTCTCATACCTGCTATGTATAAGTAGACCTATGTTTCTTGACAAAATCCTCATTCCTCTATTAAATGAGACACTGACCACAATAACGTAACATCTTAAAGTGATATCAAATGTACGTAGTAAGCATCATAAGGTAGATCGTACACCTTTGCTAGATTCATCAAGTCTTCGTCACCGCCTTATAATCACGAACAAGTTATCTTAAAGGTGACCACTCCTTTAAGATATGATAAGAACACAAAACTTATAAAAATCAACTACAACATCAAATAAGTAATAATCAAATGTCTTCTTTAAATAATCTCCAAAACGAGCCATAAACATCATCATCGTTCAAGATCCAAATGCGTCCAAAACCCAAAATGCTGTCTTTGAGCTCCTTCCTCCCATACTTTTTAGCAACACTTTATCAACAAGAAAGTGTCATGAAATTCCTTTTGAGCCCAATAACACCATGCGACATACTCCAAAACCCTAAAAGCTTAGGGTTTCCTGCTCATGCCATACATACAACGATCACAAACAATATTGTTGCGGTTACATTACCAACGAACAACAATAAACCCAGAAAACATATTAGGGTTTCGTCCTTCTGATCTTTCCATGCATCCTTTTTTGCTATTGTTTCAGAATACCTTCGATACATATACCTGCTCCACCAATCTATCAACAACAGATCCATAAACGAACCACAATTCTGATTTATCAAAGCAACGAAATCCCTAAAAGTTAGGGTTTCCATTCTTCAAGCAAATCCATTCAGAATAGACGAACCAAGAACATCTCTTTATTTCTTCACAAATTCGATTGTAGAAACCTTGTAACATCCTAGATATCAAGAGCAACCCGCTCTGATACCAATTGTTAAACCACGATCTAGCCATCTAGGATATAATAACACTGATTGAAACACGCAGCGGAATAATAAAGATCACAATCAATGTTATGAACAAGGTTTATTTTATTCATAAAACACTAATAAACTAACTAGTACATAGATGATTCATGACTCATCTATGACTATCTAACTATTACAAAGCACACACACCTTTTAGACGACTCTCATTGGAGAGCTCTATGTTTCTGGATGTCGAATACTAGACGCCTACCCCTCTTTATATACTAGAGGGGTTAGGGTTTACAAGACAAGATAAGAACAAGTAAGATTAGGAAATAATAAATCAGCATTAAATACTATTTGACTAATCTTCAATCAGCATTAATGTTTATCTTTATCTTTTAGCTGAGCATTAAATACTGTTTGACTAATCTTCAATCAGCATTAATGTTATTCCAGCTTTGTCTTGTAGGTCCTCCATCTTTAATATGTTTTGTCATAATCAACTCAAAGTATAATTCCCAACAGACACTTTGCAAGGGAATGCAGTGAGGGACATAAAAAACAGGATAACTGGGAACATAGAATCTAAGACAGCAGCTCTAGAAGGACTGTAAATAAGGAAGAAATTTCTTCCAAAGCCATGTTGGCTATTGATGGAGCTGGTTTTGACTGAAGCTATATGGCAAATGATAAAGTCCCTACAAACATGGCTCTTATGGACTTTTCCAGTCCCTTGATGGTACATATGACAAAAACTTGTTCAAAAACATGTCTAAATATAGCTTTGAAAACTCTTAAAAACTCAATCTTGATGATTTTAAGAACTAGAGTTTAACAAATCTGGTTCAATTTAGCTAAATTATAAAAGATGGTTAGCATTGTGGTGAGACAATTGTCTTTTATCAAAAAGAATGAGGTTATTTTTTAGTGAGCTCTTGATGTTCTACAATGAGATATCTCATAGTAGTGTGCCTTAAAAAGTGAGGTTAGCAAAAAGCTTAACCAAGAATATAGAAAGCAATTAACTTTAAAACTGAAATTTGATAATGCTCTAAGAGTCTAGTTAAATTTTTAGGAAGTCAGATACCTGATTAAAAGTAGAAAGGGTCTAGGGTTTATAAGCTATAATGCTGTTCCACCTCCTTCTATAGGGTTATTTTCACCCCAAACCTTGATTTGTCCTACTCTGGTCTAGAGGAGTTCACAATACAGTATGGTGTTTGATATGGCTATGGTCCTTAGCTAGTAAAAGTGTTAGTAAAGTTCTTCTATTGTGGTTATGAAATCTCTTGATGTCCCCTTTGGTTGAGGAGTGTCGGTGTCAGATGTATGTTAGAGAAGAAAAATGTTTTTTCCTTCTGTTGCTAAGATAGAATTTGTTAGGAGCTAAAACAACTAGGATAAAAACAGTTAGGAAACCAGTCAAGTATGCTAAAATCTACAGGTCACAAAGTCCTAGGGGAAATCAAAGAAACTGGAATAATCAAAAGTCCCAACAGCTAAGAAGTGACTTTGTGATGTACAATAAAGCTTGTTTTGTCTATGGAAGTTTTGACCATGTGCAGGCTAACTGCAATTACCATCAAATAGAAAGGGTGGTATTTGGGAATAATTATACAACGGTGAATTACAATTATTCTGCTAAAAACGACTCACCCTTAGTCTAGATCGCTCAAAGGAACATGGTTCCAAGAGCAGTTTTAATGAAAATTGGCCTAAGATCACTTAATACTGCTAGGCCTGTTAATAATGCTCATCCCAAAACTACAGTTTATAGTGCTAGATCAATGGCACATTTTTCTAAATCATCACAATCAACTGTAAAGAGGCCCTATCAATCAAAAACAACATTAACTAACAAAAATTCTAGCCAAAAAGTTAATACTACTAAGGGAAAATTTTATACTGCTAGGCCAAATTCAGTAGTAGTTAATGCTGTAAGGGCAAATCAAGTTAATGCTGTTAAGGCCTCAACATGTTGGGTTTAGAGACCTACCAAAATTAATAGTGCATCAATTACTTTGAAGAAACATAATTATGTTGATGCACAAGGCAGATCCAAGTCAGTGATGGCTTGGGTCCCCAAAGGAAACTAATTTTCTTATTTTTATGTACAGGGTCATTCACAAAAAGAAGATCAAGGCTATGTTGACAGTGGATGCTCAAGGCACATGACAGGGAACATGTCCTATCTTTCAGACTTTAAGGAATTTGATAGAGGATATGTTACCTTTAGGGGAGGAGCCAAAGGAGGCAAAATTACTGGTAAAGGAACTCTTAAAACTCGTAAGCTTTATTTTAAGGATGTGTACTTTGTCAAGGAGTTATAGTTTAACCTTTTTAGTGTCTCACAGATGTGTGACAAAAAGAACAGTGTTCTTTTTACTGACACTAGATATTTTGTTCTATCTCCTGATTTTAAGTTAGCTGATGAAAGTCAGATTTTACTTAAAGTTCCTAGAAAGAACAACATGTACAGTGTTGATATAAACAATATTGTTCCTAAAGAGAGTTTAAACTGTCTTGTTGCAAAGGCCATACTTGATGAATCAATGCTATGGCATAGGAGGCTTGGTCATGTAAACTTTAAAACTATTAATATACTTGTTAAGGACAATCTTGTGAGAGGTTTACCCTCAAAACATTTTGAAAATGACCAAACTTGTGTTGCTTGCCTTAAGAGAAAGAAACACAAAGCTTCGAGTTGGGAACCAACAAGTTCACCGGAAGTTATTATGATAATACCTCAGTTGAGAATATTATATTTTGGTTTTTTTTTTTTACCAATTTGTGAATTTTATTTCTTTTTATGGACAATGTTTTTATATTTTTGGTTTTTTCTTTTGATAATTATAAAAGAAAATGAAAAATATTTTTGTATATATATATATGTATTTTTTTTATTCTTTTATGAAAATAAAAGAAATATTCACAAATTCAAACACAATTTGTCAAACGTGACGATAATCGTTTTCACAGCCTCCCCGGCAACGGCGCCAAAAATTGATTGCTGCTAAACTACACCTTAAAATATATATAATATAAAATATAAAATATATATAGTAAGAATAGTCTAGAAACAAAATCAATAAAACCGAGAAGTAGTATAGAATGTTCCCGGGTCGTTTATCCCCAACGAGGCTGTGCTGGAAAATCGATACAGTCGGAAGATTGGAGTTTGAATGAGAGAAATGATTTGAGAGTGTGGAAAGCTAAATTAAACAATAACAATTAAAAACGATTAAGAAAATCCTAAAAATTATGAAATTAAGCTGAAAAACGAGAGTACGAATCCCGAACAAAGGGTCAAAAACCTAAAATCTTCAAAATTAACCCTACAAAGAAATTTTTGCTTCTAAACTACTCTAGGGGACTAATAACGAAGAATGAAAAAGACTAGACTGAAAACGGAGGTCGTTTGACCCAAAAACGAGTCAAGACAAAAACCGCACCCGAGCCCCGTTCTTTGAAAATCAAAAAGTTACAAAAATGACCCTACGAAAATTTTTGTATTTTTCCTACGTACTATATGACTAAAGAAAATTTTCTAAAAAAGAAAAATATTTTTTTGATAATTTTTGAATTTTTTATGAATATTTTAAACTTTTAACTAAATTAAATTATAAAAAATACTAAACTACTTTTAAAAATTCTGAAAAATTTACCTAAAATACTAGACACTAAATACTACCTACGAAAAATAAGAAACTAAAACTTGGCTTATAAATAAGCCCGAAAATAAGCTGTAAACAGCTTATAGCTTACAAGGCAAAAATGTGGTTAAATAAATAACCACTTGGGACTTTAATGAAAAAGTCCCAAGGGCGCAGCGGTAAGTGTGGGTTTATAGAAGGGATGTATCGAGGGTAGAGAAACCCTGGGTTCGAGTCTTGCTCACCCGGGTCACCCCTTGTCTCCTTTCTTTTTTTTTATAAAAAACTTTGTGAACCAAAGTTGTTAAGCTCCTTGAGCTTAACAATTTTTAAAACTACAACTTTTTCTAAAAGCTTATAAATAAGCTGAAAATGGGCTTTTAAAACAGACAGTTGCTAAAAGTGAGCTTAAAGGCAAATGGCTTAAGTCTTTTGGACTTTTTTGACTAATAAGCTAGACTTGGACAAATAAGCAAAAAGGAATATTATCTATCTAACCTAAATAAGCACTTAAAACTGAAATGCAATAACTAAATAAGCTTAAAGAGCTTAAGCGACAGGAAGCTAAATTAGCTTAAAGCTTAAAAGGCAAAAGGGCAAGGTCTTGGGCTGTTTACACAAAATAAGCTAAGACAATAAGAAAATAAGCACACACAGCCTAACACACTAACCTGATAAGCCACTAGGAACAATAATAAGCAAATGGGATAAGCTCAATAAGCCCAAGAGTAGCTTAATACCCACAACAGTACTAACTAAAGAGTTAGTACTGTTGGAATTGGGTTTGGCTTAATGTCACACTTTTGGCTTACAAATAAGCAACAAGAAGGGCTTTTTAAGGCCTGAAACTAAGGGAGCTTAACAAAGAGCTTATTGGCTTTTTAGAAAAGCCAATAACTCATGCTGAGGTTAACTAATAAGCTGGATAAGAAGGCTTAAAGATGACCCCTTAGCACCAGGGGAAGTAAGCCAAGGACAAGTGCTTATATTGACAGCTTTGAATAAGCTGTCAAATAAGCTCAAAATACAAAGATAAGTAAAAACAGATGAAAAATGACTTAAGGTGAGCTTATGCTCAAAATCTAGGCTTCTAAAAACATTTTAAAGATGCTGATTTTAGCTCTTGAAAAGGGGACTTTTTCTTTTTAAAACTGACACTTACATTATTTGACAGCTTTGACTCAAAAAGTCAAGTGACACAAAGCACTTGTTCACACCTTGGAAAAGCTAAGTTAAAACAGATAAAGAACACCAAGTAATGAGCTTGTATATGAAATTTCAAAACCTAAAACTATAAGGGGCTTATAGAAATAAGCTGCTAAAAATTGACTTTAAAAAGGAAATAAACAACTAGGACAAAATGGCAAAGCACAAAGAACATTTAAAGTTACACCTCTCCTTCTGCATTGAGTACTTTTAAGGAGACAAAAACAGCACTTTTAAAAACTTATTTCAAAACCTTATATAATAAGGTTTAATAATTAGTTTTGTCAAGACAGATTATTAACTCTTTTAGATAAAACCATAAAGCTTAAATTTAAACTGTAAAGTTCTTTAAAAACATATTAAAAGACCTACAATGAGTTTGTTAAACTAGACAAAGTGACCCAAAATGGTTAAACTCCACTTTTGACCCGTTTTGTATCCTTAACCCAAACACCCCTTTAGGAACTGGATTTCTAATTTTTACACTAGATTAGACCAAAATAAATTAAGAAAACTAAAAACAGAATGTGCATTATGATAATGAAAGGCAAATAAGCAAAAAGCAAAGATAAATAAGCACTTATTTATAGATTAAGCTAATTGGCAGTTTTGACTAATGTGGGTTGAATTATCTTAAAACATGAATTTAACTAATCTTAATGATCTAGAATGCAAATTTAGGACATCTTAAGCTGATATTAGGCACAATAAGCAGATATTAACACTAATAAGCAATTATAAGTTATTCAACAGTAACTTGAAAATGAATAGAGATTAATAAGATAACCTTGGTCCTATGATTTCACAGAGGTTAACCAAAAGCTTATAAGCTTCCTTAGCAGCTTATTACACCCACGAGCCCATCCATTTTAGGCTCGTCATCCAAAAAGCTCAATAAGCATTCGTATGAACAATAGCACAGTAACAATGATCTTAACACATGAACTTTTATAACTTTGAAATTTTATTAAGCTTTAAATATCTTACAACTGAATTCAAGAGTTTTAACAATAACAAAAGGAATTAAGCTTTAAAAGTACATAAATGAAAATTCTCAAAATTATATTTATTGAAATTACACTAGAACAAGATCATAACATAAACAGAATGATTTAAGCTGACATTTGAATTTAAGCTAAAAACTTAAAAGGTACATGACATAAGAAAAAAACTGGATTACACTAAATTAAAACTAACTAACTCCATCCTTCTCTGTCTTCTTTTTTATAGCTGAATGTTTGTGCTTGTTGTGCTAGTTTGCTGAGAGGCTTCAAAGCTTCAATCCTGGCCCTCCCTTTTTGCCTTGGTACCCAAACCTTTGATCCGAGCCCTTCATTTGTTGTGGTGCCCACGGATTGCCAAAGTGGCAATGGTTTCATGTGATGGGGAAAAGTAGTGGAGATAGGGAGACGGGAAGATCCCTTGTGTAAATGGTGTGCAGGGTAAAAGAGATGGAAGATGACCCGTGACTTTTAATGGGGTTTAGTGTTTGGGCGGGAAAAATGGGTAGTCAATTAGGGTTCATGGGGTTTGATTTATAAAACTTATTTGGGGATTGGCACAAATGAACCCTCAACTTGTATAAGAGTTTAGCATGAAAGGTCCTTGTGGTGATATAACATTTAATAAGTGGCAGGATTGGTCCCTCAGGGTTTATTGTGGTTTTGCATTTTTCGTCCTTTTGGTAATACAAGGTTGAGGGTTTGGCAGAAATGCCCCCTCAACTTGTACTTTAACTAGATTACAAATTCAGCCCTTGTCTTTGTTTCTTTTGTATTATAACTTTGGGAACTGGCAATTACAGTCCCACAAGTTATATTTTCTGCTTCAGCTTCTCGGAGTTGACTCTGACTTTGACTGTTTGACTTGATTGACTATTGGCTTCGATTTGGCTTTGTCTTCACACACTTTTCCATTCCGTGCTTAGTTTTGTCGTCTTTGGCTTTGTTTTTCGTCCTTTTGTGTGGTATCCGTTTCCTGCATAATACAAATGCAAAACAAACATATATTTGGCAATTTTTGTCTGTTTTTGGTCATTTGAGTCCGTTTTTAATGGAAAAAGGTATGTGTAATTAAGCACATACCAAAAGCCTCATGTAAGTCCAAGATTCAGAACTCTATTACTCAGCCTTTATTCATGTTGCATATGGACTTGTTTGGTCCAACTTTTGTGAGCAGCTTAATGAATAAGAAATATTGTCTAGTTGTCATTGATGATTATCGTAGATTTACTTGGGTTTTCTTTTTAGCATCTAAGGATGAGACTAGTGGCATTTTTAAGAGCTTTATTACTGAGATAGAAAATCTAGTGGATAAGAAAGTAAAGATAATCAGATGTGACAATAGAACAAAGTTCAAAAATAGAGTTATGAGTGAGTTTTATGAAAAGAAAGGCATTAAAAGGGAATTTATTGTAGCCAGAACTCCTCAGTAAAATAGTGTTGCTGAGAGGAGAAATAGGACACTAATTGAGGCTGCCAGAACCATGTTAGCTAACTCTAAGTTACCTACTACATTTTGGGCTAAAGCAGTTAATACTGCTTGCTATGTGTAGAATAGGGTATTAGTAGTTAAGCCTCATAACAAGACCCCTTATGAACTATTTAGAGGTAGAACTCCTGCTCTAAGCTTCATGAGACCATTTGGGTGTCATGTTACCATTCTTAATACCTTAGATTATTTAGGTAAGTTTGATGGAAAGTTAGATGAAGGATTCTTTGTTGGATACTCATTGAATAGTAAGGCTTTTAGGGTATACAACATTAGAACCAGGAAAGTAGAGGAAAGTTTGCATATTAGGTTCTTGGAGGATAAGCCTATTATTGCAGGTGATGGACCAAAGTGGCTATTTGATATTGATGTTCTAACAAAGTTAATGAATTATATGCCAGTTCTTGCAGGTGCAAACTCTAATGATCTTGTAGGTACAGAAGAAAGTATTGGCACATGTCATTCTAGCAAGGAGACAGGATCTAGCCAAGACTACAGTTTGATGCCACTGTGGAAAGATGGTTCACTGTTTAATTCTTCTTAAAAGAATGCTAACAATGATGAACCACAACCTTTTAGTCATGCTGAAAAGAAGGATGATGAAGGTGTAAATAAAGAAAGTGGAATTGATGATCAAGAGAGACCTGAAAATAATACTCAAGATGTTAATATTGCTGGGCCAAGTATTAATACTGCCAATACAAATGTTAATACTAGTAGTCTAAACATTAATACTGTTAGTCCAATAGTTACTACTGCTCCACTTGAAGCTACACATGCTGATTTCTTTGGTGATGAAACAGAATTAGATATGAGCAACATTACTACCACATATCTAGTTCCTTCTACTCCAAATACAAGAATCCATAAAGATCATTCACTTGATCATGAGATTGGTGATATACAGTCTGGTGTACTGACAAGGAGAATGACAAAGACTTCAAATGAACAAGGGTTTATTAGTGATGTTTATAAAGGAAAAACTCATGAAGACTTTCATACTTGTCTGTTTTCTTGTTTTCTATCACAAGTAGAACCCAAGAAGATGATTCAAGCTTTGAAAAATCCAAGCTGGATAGAAGCAATGCAGGATGAGCTTCTATAGTTTAAATTATAGAAGGTTTGGACTTTGGTTGATTTACCATACGGCAAGAGGGCCATTGGAACAAAATGGGTCTACAGGAACAAGAAAGATGAGAGAGGTATTGTGATTAGAAACAAGGCAAGGCTGGTTGCATAGGGTTATACTCAAGAAGAAGGAATAGATTATGATGAGGTTTTTGCTCCAGTTGCTAGGATTGACGAAATTAGGCCGTTCTTAGCCTATGTCTCATTCAAAAACTTTGTTATGTACCAAATGGATGTTAAGAGTGCATTTCTGTATGCCAAAATTAAAGAAGAAGTTTATGTCTACCAACCTCTAGGGTTTGAAGATCCGGAGTTCCCTGACAGAGTTTATAAGGTAGAAAAGGCATTATACGGTCTACATCAAGCTCCTAAATCTTGGTATGAGACTCTATCTACCTATTTATTAGACAATAGATTTCAGAGAGGCTAGATAGATAAGACTTTGTTTATTAAAAGGGTCAAAGGTAATATTCTACTAGTTCAAGTATATGTAGATGATATCATTTTTGGGTCTACAAGGAATGAGATGTGTACTGAGTTTAAAAGATGATGCATAAGAAGTTCTAGATGAGTTATATGAGAGAGCTCACATTCTTCTTAAGACTGCAAGTGACTCATAAAGATAATGGGATTTTCATTAGTCAAGACAAGTATGAGGATGAAATCTTGAAGAAGTTTGATTTTTTAACTGTGAAGACAGCAAGTGCACCTATGGAAACTTCAAAGCCATTGCTCAAGGATGCAGAAGCTGAAGATGTTGATGTTCACTTATATAGATCAATGATTGGATCATTGATGTACCTAACAGCTTCAAGGCCTAATATAATGTTTGATGTATGTGCTTGTGCAAGATTTTAAGTCACACCTTAAAATTTACATCTTCATGTAAGTGAAAAGAATCTTTAGTACTTAAAAGGTCAAACTAAATTGAGGCACTTTGGTATCACATAAGGAATCACCATTTTGACTTGGAAGCTTATACTAACAGGGTGACTATGTGGATCACCTTTTATCACATAAAATGCAAGTTTAGACAGGAAATCCACAACAGAAGGTTGTCAATTTCTTAGAAGTAGATTGATTTTATGGCAATGCAAGAAGCAAACTATAGTTTCCAACTCTACTACTGAAGCAGAGTATGTAGCTGCTAGTTGTTGTAGATAAGTACTCTGGATTTAAAATCAAATGCTGGATTATGGTTACAACTTCATGAATACCAAGATTTTCATTGACAATGAAAGCACCATTTGCATAGTTAAGAATCCAGTGTTTCACTCAAAGACTAAGCATATTGAGATTAGACATCACTTCATCAGAGATTTAAATAAGAAGAAGCTTATTCAGATGATCAAGATTCACACAGATCAGAATGTTGCAGATTTGCTCACAAGAGCATTTGATGTTGGCAGATTTCAATATCTGATTGCAAGTATTAAAATGCTTAACCTCTGAAGTATTGATTGAGGGGAGGATAATTGTGTTAATATGCAGCGGAGTATGCACAAATAATTCTTGAAACAGCAGCTGATGACACAATTCAAGTTAGTACTGTTGGCCTAACTTACTACTAGTATGTATAAGTACTACTGTTGTTATAATTAATACTGTGAGCATTGAGAGAAAGCAAAAACAGACAGAGAGAAAAAGTGAGCTTAAAAGAATTAAGAGAAAGCAAAAACAGACAGAGAGAAAAAGTGAGCTTAAAAGAATTGAGAGAAAATAAAAACAGACAGAGAGAAAAAGTGAGCTTAAAAGAATTGAGAGAAAGCAAAAACAGACAGAGAGAAAAAGTGAGCTTAAAAGAATTGAGAGAAAGCAAAAACAGACAGAGAGAAAAAGTGAGCTTAAAAGAATTGAGAGAAAATAAAAACAGACAGAGAGAATTGTAAGCAAAAAAGAATTGAGAGATGTAGTGAGTTCAAAAACAGAAAGAGAGCTTGTGAGAATCAAAATTGATGATGAAAATGCTTTTTGGAATGACTTTGAGGTTAAAACTGGTACCTCAAAAGTTAATACTGCTAGGCATTACTTAGTACTGCTAGGCATTATTTAGTACTGTTAGTCTAAAACTTAGTACTGTTGGGCATTACTTAGTACTGTTAGGCTAAATTTAGTACTGCTATAATACCGTTAGTACTGTTTGGGGCATAACAGATTTTTGGCAATTAAATATAGCCGTTGAGATATTTCTGCCAAATATTTTGCTTATAGGTGTCCTTAATTTGGATAATTCTTGATCTTTCTTTCACTCATAAGATTTCTTCAAGATAAAGAATCAATTTTATTCAGTCGGTCCAATCAAAACCTTAAGTGCTCTCTATATAATCTCAATTGACTTTGCCAAACACACATACTCTCATAAACGAACCTAACCCAGACCTTAATCAATCTTTTCTCAATCAACAATGGCGAATTTGGAGTTCTGTGACACACACAACATGGTCGCTTACTTAAAGAAAATAGAGGGAAGTGAAGGATTTCACCAGATAGTGGATTTTCTCAATTCTAGTTATATAAGGTATGCTCTTATAGAAAATCCTACTATCTATGTTTCACTCATCCAGCAGTTTTAGAACACTGCTACTGCCAGAACACTAGATAATAGAGAGATGGAAATAACTGCTACAATAGATGGGAAAGTTAAGATTGTTTATGAGCCATCTATTAGGAGGCATCTCAAGTTAGAAGATTATGATTGTATTAGTAATTTGGCTACAACTAAATTTTTTGAGCAACTTGCTCTTATGGGGTATGTGTCTAATTTTGACAAATTAACCTTTCAAAAAGGCACTTTTCCCCTTAATGGAGGTTTTTGATCCATACCATCCTTCATTGTTTAAGTTCTAAGAAAACTGCATGTGAATAATTTAGTAGCAATATAGCAACTGCTATCATTTGTCTGGCCAGACACAGAACTTTTAATTTCTCTAAGATGATTTGATTTTTGATGGAATGGTGAAAAACTTAGAAAGTAAACACAAATTTTTAATGTATCCAAGATTTATTCACATCTTTTTAAACAAGCACAAGAGACTGCTTCTACCTCACAACATAACTTATATTGCTCCTACCCGTACACAAAAACTTTTTAGCAATATGAGGAGGGCTTCTAAGGGTTATACTGGGGTGGACATTCCATTGTTTCCAACAATGTTTGTTCAGGGTCTAGTTGTTCAGGGTGAAGGATCAACAGTCTCAGTTAAGTCTCGTTACACACCCACCAGTGCTCCATCAACCTTACAACCACCAAGTTCATCACCCTCTAGGAGAACTACCATACAGGAATCTGTGGTTCCTCAGCCCAGATCTCCTACTCAGACCAATGTAGCAGATGAGGCTGCTTCCACAGGTGTGGATGTCAGACATGGAGGGACTGCCACTACTGTCACTAGCTTAGATGCAGGACAGGGAAATGGTAACATTGATAAGACCCCATCCATGCCTCATGATTCACCTCTCCCAAGAGTTCATACACTTGGAAGTGATAAGGGCAGAATACAACACAATGAATTAATGGATTTGGTTACAAAAATGTCAGACAGAGTTGTAGCTTTGGAGACAGAATTACAGTAGACAAAGAAAGTCAATGGTACTGCTTTTATAAAGATTATAAAAAGGTGAAGAAATTAGAGAAAACTGTCATGACTAGACAAGATATAAGGAAGGCCAGAATTGTTATATCTGATAATGAAGAAGATTTGAAGGGTCCTTCTAAACAGGGGAGGAAGATAGCTAAAATTGACCAAGATCCTGATATTTCTTTGGTACAACATGATGCAGAGGTTCAGGGGAGGCATGATTTTGAGTTTACTGCTGCTAAAGAAGTTTATACTGCTAAAAAAGGAGTTAGTACTGTTGAGCCAGTTTCCACTGCTGGTGCATCAGTTAGTACTACTGGTGCTAGTTCAGCCAAAGACAAGGGTAAAGCTATAATGGAGGAAGCTGAGACTATTCAGACCAAGACAAAGTTGCAGCTAGATCAAGAAAGACTTGGTTATGAAGAAGCTCTGAGGTTACAGGCTGAAATTGATGAAGAAGAAAGGTAGAGGATTACCAAAGCACAAGAACAAGCAAGCTTTTTCAACATTAAAGAATGGGATGACATTCAAGCTAGAGTTGAAGCTGATGAAGATTTTGCACAGAGATTACAATCAAAGGAAAGAGAGATGTACTCTAAAGCTGAAAAAACAAGATTGCTTGCAAAGCTTACCAATGAGAGAAAGAGATACTTTGCTGCACAAAGAGCTAAAGAAAGGAGAAACAAGCCACTCACACAAGCTCAACAGAGGACTTACATGTCTCAATGTATCAAGAACATAGGAAGTCATACACTAAAGCAGTTGAAGAGTTATTCTTTTGATGAAATCAAGAATCTGTTTGAAACTACAATAAGGAGTGTACATACATTTGTTCCAATGGAGAGTGAAAGTGAAAGAGTAATTCCTAAGTTGGCAGTTGGAAGTTCTAAAAGAGATGCAGAAGAAGAACTTGTTCAAGAAAGTCCAAAGAGACTAAAGACTAGAGAAAGCTTAGTACCAGCTGAAGAACCAAAGAATAAAGAAGAACTGTCACAAGAAAGGATACAACAAATGATGATAATAGTTCCATAGAAAGGAATGAATGTTGAAGTTTTACAAACCAAGTATCCTATAATTGATTAGGAGATTTACACTGAAGGAGCTAGGAAGTACTAGAAGATCATCAGAGTTGGTAATCATACTGAGGTATATGAATTCTTTGATGATATGCTAAAAGCATTTGACAAAGATGACTTAGTAAAGCTGTAGAGTCTAGTAAAAGAGAAGTTCACATCAACTGAACCAACAGAAGACAAAGAAAGAGAAGTATGGGTTGAGTTAAAGAGATTATTTGAACCAGATACAAATGATGAATTGTGGAAGCTTTAAAAGCATATCCATGATATAACATGGAGACTGTATGATACATGTGGAGTACATCATATATCTACAAAAGATGGAGTGGATATCTACATGCTGGTTGAAAGGGAATATCCTTTGTCAAGAGGTGTTCTTACACAGATGTTAGTTGCAAAACTCTTGGTGGAACAAGATAATGAAATGTCCAGAGAACTTCTTAGGAAGATATTCATGCAGGTTGAAAGGCCTAGAAGATGAAGTGTTTGGAAGAATCCTCTTAGAGAACAAGATTTTAATTCAAGAAACTTGATGATTTGGAGGTAAATCACAAGTTTAGGGGAGGATTGTTGGGAATTAAAGGTCTTCATACTTAGTATTGCCAAGCCAAGATTTTGTACTGCTCAAGTTACAACTGCCGGTACTAACCAGTTAGTACTGCTAGAGTAAGTTAGTACTGCCAGTACTAAACTTAAGACTGCTGAAGGACTTAAGACTGCCGCATGAAGATTAAAGACTGCTAAAGAGATAAAGACGTGTCAAGAGATTTGTATTGACTTATTCAGAGTATATTCTATATAGTTAGAAAGATACATATAAGTTTAACATTATAGAAGATTTGTAGTTATCTTGTAAAGGACTCCTTGGTGTATAAAGGAGATCCTAGGTTATGGTTAGAGATACAGACTCATATGTTTTTCATATATAGCTTCAAGGTTGTAAACCCTAGTACTACACAGAGTACTCGTATTATTCATAATAATATTGGAGCTTTTTAGTTATACATTGTTCATTCAGTTCACTGTTACATTCATATTCTTCTAAGTATTAAAGAGTAGATTTTGCATACTTTTTAGTATTAACAAAGTTTTTACCATAGTTGTCTTGAATCTATTCAATACAACTAACCCTTTTACAAGGTAAGCAGGATCTTAAGTTGGGATCAACATAAGATAAGAGGAACTTTACTATCTTCTTTCATTTCGAGAATAACGAAATCCACATGAAAATTGAATTTACCAACTTCAGCGAGCATATTTTCAGCTATTCTAAAAGGGTATTGGAATGATCGATCGGCCAATATTACGCTCATTTTAGTTGGTTTGAGAGTTTCAAGAGATAGTTTCGCATATAGAGAATATGGCATGAGATTAATGCTAGCACCCAGGTCGGCTAAAGCATTACATGAGAAAGTTTTGCTGAAGGTACAAGGAATAAGGAAACTTCTGGGGTCTTCGAGTTTAGGTAGAACTTTGTTTTGAATCATAGCAGAACTTTCATCGCTCAGGAAAACGGATGAGATTTGTTCAAGCTTGTGTTTGTTGCTAACGAGTTCTTTGAGAAATTCGTCATAATTCCGCAATTCTGCTAAGACATCGACAAGAGGTACATTGATTCGAATGGCTCGAATCATGTCAAGGAATTTACCATATTGGGCTTCTATTTTCTCTTTTCGAAGGTGTTGAGGATATGGAATCTTTGATTTATATGGTTTAGGAATTGATGAGGTGTCATTTTATACACTTTTTTGGGGTTATTTAACCCCCTAAATCATGCAAATATGCCCATATTATATGCTTACTCATTTGTTTTTGTATTTTTAGCAATTGGAAGACTTTTGGAGGAAATACACGTGACTTGGGCTCAATTGGAGAAGAAACGGACAACACCAACTATCTTGAAGAAATTCCTAACAGTAGCTCGAGACGGCGTTGCAAACCATAAGTGACGGCGTCAGGATCATTCAAGAGACGGCGTCAGAACGTAGCCGACTTAAAGAAACCCTAGAATATTCTATGGGGCGACGACGTCAAAGATATAACGCGACGCCGTCACGCCTCTTTTTCTATATATACAAATCCGTTTTTAGGTTTTTAGTGTGTAACTTTTGGGAGATGAACCCTAACTTAAATAGTTCGAGTATAGCACCTTTTAGGCCATTTTTAGGGCCTCAAAACCCTATTGTACGAGTCTTTAATCCATGCTTTAATCAAGTGAAGTTCATCTATCCTTAATCACTCAATATGTCTATATGTTTTGTGATTGATTCTTGTTCTTCTTTCTTGTTTAATATGCTAGGATAGATCCTTTAGTATTTACTTATGATTGCATGAAACTCAGTTTGTAAATCCTTTTTGTGTTGCTTCTTGTGATGGATGTGCACGTTAGGCTTTAGAAAACTAGCCATAAGATATTAAATTGGCATAGACGTCTAGGAAAACGCGAGTGTGTAGAAAGGATACCACCGATAACAGTCTTCATACTACCTTACCCCTAATATGGTTGATCCCTTTTAAGATATTTTAATTGCATGTAATATACTCTTAAGGGCCTTGTAATAGCCTTCATACTACCTTACTTATGCGTTGCCTTAACGGAATATTACGTTGACGGCGGGTTCGTGTAATTCGTTCATGACTTAGGGAATACTTACACAGATCATCACAAGTGTGACAAAGAAACATGATTAAGAGAAGCAAACTAAGGAGTAATGCATGATTAAGTAAATATGTTCGTTTATCATATAAGTTACCACCAAGTAGTTTAGATTTATTATTAGTTTAATTAGTTAAAAACAAACCAACCTCTCAATCAATGATATTTACCTGCTTTCATAAAAATATAAAATACAAAAAGAATCTTCTCTCAATCTCGTAGACCTATGTTAGATTCGGTTCGAGCCTTCCCAACATATTCCCTTAGAGAACGATAATAACCCCCTGAGTCTTGCCTGTACTACACTGCAACTAGGGGTGTTCAAAAAAACCGTGAAACCGACGAACCGAGCCGAACCGCTCAATCCGAAACCGAAAAAACCCGAAACCGAAGAAACCGAAACCGAAAAAAACCGAAACCGAAAAAACCCGCTTATAATGGTTCGGTTTTGGTTTTTACTTTTAGATATCCGCGGTTAACCGAACCGAACCGTGCGTATTATGCATGATTATTTTCTAACTAATATTCAAATAATTGTACAAATATTAACCAATTATTGCAACACTTTTATTGTATAACGACTTTTCACTCGTAAAGTAAACATTTGTAAAAATGTATGTGTGAAAATTGATTAATGTGATCGTAATCTATAATGTTGAGTAATATTTTTTGTTAATACGTTATATATGAATATTTAAATGCGATTATTGTAACGAAATACTTAAGTTTTATACGACTTTTAAATTCAACGTCATTTAATTTTACTAGAAATACATTTTATGTTCTAGACTATGTTATTTTTTATACGGTTAAACTCTATTAAACGTCAAAAACGGTTAACCGTGACCCGAACCGTGGGTAACCGCTCACTTCGGGTACCTGCATGTCCGGTTACCCGCCTAGTACGGTTCGGCAATGGATAGTAAAATTAATTACCCTCCCCGCGACGGATAGTTTAAATCTTCCAACTAACCGAACCGAACTGCCCCGCGAACACCCCTAACTGCAACGATTTGGTGCAATGCCTACGGGATTGTAAAACTTCCTGTGAAGTCCTTACAAATAGCGCATCAAGTTTTTGGCACCGCAGCACGGGGAATAGTTAGGTTTCGAACCTTGTTTAGCTTAGGTCTACTCGCTTGAATCCTTTAAAGTGAGATTTTATTTTCAGTATATTAGCTTTCTTGTAGCGTATCTTTTCTTTGTGTGTTTGTTTATAATTTTTCATTGACTATTCCATTCTTCATTATGGAGAACATGAATTCACCACCAACCAATAACCAACATGTCCTACCAACTGCGCTACGCGCAAAAGTTTTCCAAGAGCTCCATGAGCTACAAGTAATTTTGGCCTTTGTTGACTCGCGCCTAGAGAGTATTGAACAATTTCTTAACAGCTTCGCCAACCAACCTAATGAGACTAATATGAATGACCTTTAGTCCAATGATGAATTAGTAGATACACCCCTTGTTTCTCCCTTTCTGGATTCAGATAATGATTCGGATGATGGTGAAGTTCTTAATGAGTTATATGAGTATGGCGATGCTGGGATACTACGCCGAAAAAGAATAATTAATAGCTTTAATAGGGATGATTTAGCCTTCGAATGTATGATTGACTTTAGGAAGTTTGTTGCCTACTTTGACCCCTTTTCACCAATGAACATTATCACGGGTAAAGCCTATAACACTATAATGGTAGAAAGATTAAAGAGTACGGGAAAGAACTTGGTTGCCATTGTTAGGGATGTTTATGTGTTTGTTGGGAGCTTCACCTATGTCACGAATTTTGTGGTACTAGAGGATATAGGAGAAATCATCATAAGTGATATGACTGATGTTGTGATGGGAAGACCCTTTAGAGTTGTTACTCGATTAGAATACGATTGCGTTAAGGGTTTAATCTCATTTACTAAGATCTTTAACACCTACATCTTTATGATGCCTCGAATCGTACCTAGACTTAAACACTTTAATTGGAGCAAGGTCCCACCATTACTAGTGCTCAACCAACGAGACCTAATGAGCGGGCTTAAGCATCCCTATGAGAAAAACAAAGTAATGTACACAAACTATTTAAATCTAGGACCCGAGTACCAAATAGATGAAGGCATGAAAGAATGGCTCATTCGTGGACATATGAGTCTACACGAAGTCACGTAAGGACGTGTGAATTTGAGTCTAGCTACAAGACTCAATAATAAAGAAAAGCGCTTTTTGGGAGGCAACCCGATATTTAATTTTCCCGCATTTAGGAGTGTCTTGTGTTTTAATTATTTATCATTTATTCTTTTATGGTTGAATTATTTCTAATCATGGTTTGTTTTGTTTTTAACTTCGTCTTATTGACAATCAAAGGTATTTTGCATAAAATAAGTGTAAGGAAAAAATATCGGGTTAATAAGAACCAATTCAAACATAAAAAATAAATTGTTTAGATTAGTTCCACGCACTATGCGAGTCACATGATTGTAATATGAATTTCAAGTGTTATGCAGTATTTTATGCAGGAAATAACTAATAAATTCGTGTAGGAATTTTTTATCAAGAAAAACAAAAGTGAAATTTTCAATGTGTGAGATGAACGCATTCAGATTGCTCCTGACGGCGTCGCGCCTCCAAACCTGTGAAAATTCAAATTTTCTATTATTGTCAAAAAAATAGTACAACATCCAAAATTTGTAATTTTCGCCTATTAACCTGTGCAAAACCTGATGATTACATCATCGCTTTCATCCTATCTTTACTACTTTCATAGAGTTAACCCTAAAAAGTTTCATTGTATATAACATTATCGCGTAGATTTTACGCCAGGTGTAGTTATCTTAGTCTTTGATTTGCAAGTTATATTTGATGAGAAGAAACCCGGAAGTTCTTAGGAAGTTTCAAGAGGATGATTCTTGGAGGACGATTTAACCAGTTATCGCATGTTTCTTCTCTATTATTGAGCAAACCAGGGGAGTACTAGTTTCTTATACTTGTTATCTTTTCCCTTTATTCGTTTTACGGGTACTTTTAAAGAACATTGGGGACAATGTTCAACTTAAGTGTAGGGGAGAAATAAGCCTTAGAAACTATTCCTTCAATTGTCACTTGCTTTGTCCTTAAAATGATGGGTAATTTATCGTAACATAGCGTAAAAGGTAATTTTTAACCCAAATTAAAAAAAATTATGACACATACCGATGAACCGAGTATTATTAGCGTCTCATGGATAGGAATTTATCTGACTAACACAAAACCCCTCAAATTTCACCCCCTAAAAATGTGAGGTTTGCCTTTAGATCTATAGGAATCTGGGTATCCATTCTTGATACCCAAGATAATTTTACCTTTAGCTTTCTCGAGTTAAGGAGTGAGCAATCATGTGTATCTATTTCATCGTTATGGATGTGTATATGTGATTTCGTCGCCTTTTTTGGAGCATTGGTATCATTTTAAAATTATATTAGTGTACCAGTAGTGTATTAAATTCTAGAACATATTTTTGTGATGCATCCCGAGACCGTATAGTGAGAATTAGGATTTGGTAAATGATAAGAGGCACTAGGATAACCCATGTTTTAAACCTGTAATTGTTATGATGGTCACCTCGACTATATAACTATCCCACACCCTGGCCATGCATTCATTTTTAGTGTAGGATACCCCTAGTACAACCCTTCGAGCCTATCTTTTTCACGGTTCTCGTAATTTTCTGGTTAATCCAGACTATTAATGAAGAGCATTGTTTACCCTTAACCAATCGTTACACCCAAATCGCCTTAGCCTACCTTGTATGTACTCGCTTTTAGTACATTATTGTTATAACCCAAGTTAATTATTTGAGTACAAGGTTGCTAAGTCCTTATCCTTGTATATACTATTTTGAGACGATTGGGATTCATGGTAGTATTTATCCTATGAAGAATTGGGAAAGAAGTAATTTATTAACCTCAATAGATCTCAATAAGCTCCATGTTATGTTGATCCACCTCAATTCGGGTCATTAGTTAAAATTGTAGTGAGTTCTAAAACTCAAGTGTAGAGGTGTGTTTATAAACCACAAGTGATGTATTATGTTATCTAAAAAAAGAGATTGATGTAGAGTTGTGTAGAGTTTGTATATCTTTGTCTGAGTCTTTGGCTTAGCAACCCAATCAACGTGTATTCTTATAAATAATTAGCTAACTCTTTCACCTTAAATTCACCCAAAAAGTCACCCCCAAATATATCCCATCCGTTTCCGATTCTGTTAATGTTATCTAACACCTACACATCATAACCCTTTGAAAGACCTCTTTGATAGTAACTTCTAATACTTGTGTCTAGCGGTGGAGTTTTGATCATTTACCAAGCCTATGGTAATTTATATGCTATGACAGGTAATGAGTGTGATTTTCCCGTTTCCCCATAATTGTTATAATTCATTATACACCTAAGAGAAAGAGAGAATCCGAGCACTTATGTGAGGTGCTAGTATATGCTTTCCGTGCTTTTAATTACGAGGTCTAGAAGGTTGTGTCGTAAACTGCTTTTAAAGAGTAGGTTAACTACCCCTAATATTGCTATTGTCTAGGTAGAAAAGCACATTTGCTTGAGGACAAGTAAATCCCAAGTGTAGGGGTATTTGATGAGGTGTCATTTTATACACTTTTTTGGGGTCATTTAACCTCCTAAATCATGCAAATATGCCCAGATTATGTGCTTAATCGTTTGTTTTTGTATTTTTAGCACTTGGATGGCTTTTGGAGGAAATACACGTGACTTGGGCTCAATTGGAGAAGAAACGGACAAGACCACGACTCTACACCAACTATCTTGAAGAAATTCCTAACAGTAGCTGGAGACGGCGTCGCAAACCATAAGCGACGGCGTCAGGATCATTCAAGAGACGGCGTCGAAGATTTCTAGACGGCGTCAGAACATAGCCGACTTAAAGAAACCCTAGAAGATTCTACGGGGCGACGGCGTCAGAGATATAACGCGACACTGTCACGCCTCTTTTTCTATATATACAAATCTATTTTTAGGGTTTTAGTGTGTAACTTTTGGGAGACGAACCCTAACTTAAATAGTTCGAGTGTAGCAGCTTTTAGGCTATTTTTAGGGCCTCAAAACCCTATTGTACGAGTCTTTAATCCATACTTTAATCAAGTGAAGTTCATCTATCCGTAATCACTTAATATGTCTATATGTTTTATGATTGATTCTTGTTCTTCTTTTTTGTTTAATATGCTAGGCTAGATCCTTTAGTATTTACTTATGATTGCATGAAACTCAGTTTGTAGATCCTTTTTATGTTGTTTCTTGTGATGGATGTGTGCGTTAGGCTTTAGAAAACTAGCCATAAGTTATTAAATTGGCATAGACGTCTAAGGAAACGCGAGTGTGTAGAAAGGATACCATCAGTAACAGTCTTCCTACTATCTTACCCCTAATATGGTTGATCCCTCTTAAGATATTTTAATTGCATGTAATATACTCTTAGGGGCCTTGTAATAGTATTCATACTACATTACTTGTGCGTTGCCTTAACAGAATATTACGTAGACGGCAGGTTCGTGTAATTCGTTCATGACTTAGTAAATACGTTCGTTTATCGTATAAGTTATCACCAAGTAGTTTAGATTTATTATTAGTTTAATTAGTTAAAAACAAACCAACCTCTCAATCAATGATATTTACTTGCCTTCATAAAAATATAAAATACAAATAAATCTTCTCTCAACCCTGTAGACCTATGTTAGATTCTGTTTGAGCCTTCCAACCTATTTTCTTAGAGGACGATAACAACCCTCAAGTATTTCTTATACTACACTGCAATGTTTAGGTGCACTGCCTAGGGGATCGTAAAACTTCATGTAAAGTCCTTACAAACTGCACATTAGGTATCAGAGTTTCTTTGACTGATTTTAGAGTTTGAGATTTGGGTTAGGGTGTTGATTCTTCTTCTTCATCATCACTATCGAAATTGATAGGAGTTTCAAAATAATTTTGTTAATCATTTGGGTTGATAGGTGGATCATAGATTTACCACTCCGTGTAAAAACAACATTTACATGCTCATTTCAAGCTTGTGGTGGTTGGTATGGTTTAGATAAGCTACATTTTGGGTTTGGTTGAGTACTACTAAGAAGAGATCCAGAAGGTCAACCAGATTGCTTATTAGCAAATCTGTCGAATTTTGCTTCTAAAATTTAAATTGAGGCTTGATGATTTTTAGTAGTTGTTTCGAGTTTGGTTTTGAGATCCATAAACGTATCTTTGACAAAATAGTTGGTCGATTGTTGAGCTTTTTATGAATTCACTTAACTATCTTTGAAGGTCGGGTTTATCATCAGAATTGGATGGATAATTGTCTCGATTATAATCATTTCTTCTGTTTGAACGCTAATTATCGCGATTTGAGTCACGGTCGCGGTATTGTAAAAACGTGTACGACGGAAAGTTTGCATGAATTTTGCTTCCTCTTCGTGAGACATCAGTATGTCATCATCTTTACAATCTGGGTTTGAATGATTTGAACGAGATTGGAGTTCTTTGTACTAAGCGTCCATTTTCATGGTCATGGCATCCATTCTTGCCATAATTTTGTTAGTATCAGAATTACTACTACCTTCATCGGCGAAAGCAACAGTCTTCTTGAAAGAGGATTTTGTTTTTTGATTTTTAGCCCAATCGAGCTTAAGTAAAACCTTGTCTTCGAGGAGTTGATAAGCTTGGTTTGGTGTTGTATAGAGGAAAATACCACCAGCTACAAAATTAAGAACTTCTTGGGTTATTTCGTTAAGGCCGTGATAAAAGATTTCTATGATATTGCTTTTGGATAGATTGTGACCATGGCAATTTCTGAGCATTTCTTTCATACGGAGCCAAGCATCGGTTAGAGTTTCATTTTCATGTTGGTAGAAGGCTCAGATTTCTTCGAGCAGTCGATCGAATAGAGCTGGGGGAAAGGATCGGCTTATAAAAGGGTTCGAAGTTCATCTCATGTTTTGATGGTTCCTTCGTTAAGTTCATTTTCAGTGTCTCTGTATTTAAACATGTCACATATTCCGAGGAATTTATGAATGTGTTTGTGTGGATCAGTTTTAATTCTACCATCAAATTGATTTCCTTTGACGAGAGTCAAGTGGTTACCTTTAATGGCGAATTCATTCGCGGTTCCATAAATGGTGATTGCGGAACCAGGAGTCGGATCGACAACACGGTCGGCATCCCACATGGGTTCATCATCCATTGGGTTGTAATTTTCAAGAATATCAAGAAAGTGACGAAATTAGTTAATATGAAGGACATGTGGATATATTATTCTTGGGTGTTCGGGTCGTTCGTCTCTTCATTCGAAATAGACTCTCCTGTTTCTTCGACGAAGTCTACGATTCAGGGTTCGTTCAGATTCAGCTAGAGGTTAGACAAGTTCATAATTGGACGCACGTGTATGCATCCAAGGTGAAAGGTTTGAGAATGAGTTTTTGAGAACGTTTTAGGAAAAAACGTTATGACTGCAGAAAGTGTAGTACACTTTGTGCAACGAAAGTCACAGAAAGCAAGCAGAGTGATATTTTGGGGAAAAAGTGATTAATATTTGAAAAAAATGAATTGATTACAGAACAGTTTAAAATCCCCGACAACGGTGCCAAAAACTTTGATGTGTTTTAAAGTCTTTAAATTTATAAGAATATAATTATCGTTTATTAAATAGAGACACACGGGTAAAGTATAACTCACGTACGTACTATAATGTTTTAGGTAAGATCATGTCGTCCACAGGGATTTGGTTATGTTCGTATGATCACAAGTTTTAAAACACATTATAACAACTTTTTCTAAATGAGATAAGATTAATGATTGATTCAATACCAAATACTATAAAACCATCTTCGTCTTCGCCGGAATTTCGGGATTAAATCCCAAAGTTTGGTGAAGAACTTGAGAGAGAATTTTATTGAGAAGTGTGTAGTAAAGATATATCAAATGGCTAAAAAATCTTCTCTATTTATAGGCTGGGCGAGGCATGAAGTGCGGCGCACAAATTAATATGTGCGGCATACTTCCACCTAAGTCGGTTAAATCTTCATTAATGCATATTGAAAGTGTGGCGCACATTATGGGAAAATCAGCGCACATTGTGTATCAACTGACTTCATTGATTTCGTTGGTAAGTACGGCGCACAATCATATAAGTGCGGCGCGCTTCTTCAATTTTTGGGATTTATTATTTCTTTTCTTCTAACTTTGCTTCCAATGAGTATACACACTTGTAATTCGAACATTTTGAGCTCGGACATTCTTCAAGTGAACCTGCACATATTTTATGCTATTAAGTATCGAAAGTTCATGAGAAATGATGAAATATATACAAATAACGCCACCTAAAATATGTATAATTAAGGCGTTATCATGGTCCTGACCTGGATGATTAGGGGCATCGCGGGTGGCGGTCCCTGTAAACTTTGTGGTATTGGGAATGGACGAGGATGCAATTGTCCCAATCATCTTGGGACGACCCTCCGTCATAACTGCTCGCGCCATTATTGATGTCCACGATGGGAAACTAAGCTTAAGGGTTAGAAAAGAAATTGTCACATTTATAACAACCCACAATTTTCCTCAGTGTAAATTTCCATCTATTATGTTTAATAGAACCATTTTCACGAAAATATTTTTGCTTTATTCCATCCATTATGTAACGTAACTTACATTTCCAAAGTAAACGGGCTCACACAACTACCAATGCCAATTCCATCAACGTTTATATCAAGTGAACGTTATAATATGTCAAGTAATATATTTTAAACTCCATTTTTTTACATACGTTATCTATTTCTCGTACTATTCATAACGTTAATATAAAACGAACTTTATACGTTAACATTTATATCAAAACCCCAACTACATGAAATGTTTACATACAATACAAGTGTACAAGTTACCAATGCATAATATTTGAATATAATTCCCTCCTAAACCCTAGTACAACTCTTTTAAGCCTAAAGTACAATCCGATTAAGCACAATATTCAAATAAGCCATTTTCCCTCCAAATACTTATGAGATTTCGTACCACCTTTCTAGTATAGATTACAAACTTCTTAAGCATCACATTTGAACCATAGTTTCCCTCAATTTCAACCCATAGCTCGTCCAAAACCCTAAACCCTAATCACCCCGATAACACTTAAACTAGTTCTTAACCAAATCCACAACCAAGCAACCACCCTACACACCTTGTCACCACCTTGCTAGCCTCCTTTCACCTCCTTGTCACCACCTTGCTAGCACACAAGCACCTTGTCACACCCTTGAGCCCCAAGCAAGCCTCCTTATCACCTCCTTACCCTCACACCCCTCTAACACCTTGCTAAGCTACACTCCTAGCTTATACTAGTCATCTTGCACCCTTTTATGCTAAGTTACAACACTTAGGCATCACACAAACTTGGGCACTACTCCATTCGCACCCTATATAAACTCGAAACATGCACACCTCCTCAACTCACCATTTAAACTTAACACATACTCAAATGATGTTCTAGCCAAACCCTAGAAGAGAAGAGAGAAATACTAAGCCAAGTAGAAGCCAAGGTTAAGAAGGAAAAGGTTCTTGATTTTTGACCCATTTCGTGTGCTAGTAAGCCTTTTCACATGTTCTATAAGCTCTTGTATTGTTTTAGATCATGTATAAACCTTGTTATAATCATTTGATCAAGTTAAAACTCTTTTGGAAACCTTTAAACCTAATCGAGCCTTAAACGACCCACTTTGAAAACAACTAACACCCATGCGTACCCTAATAAGCTAGCTTAAAGCTATTCTCGTCTTAATAAGTTTCTTATGCACTTTTCGAATCCCAAATAATTAAGCCCCTAAAATCTAAGCCTACTCATTTGTTTTTCCTAAAACAAACGCACCCTTAAAACCCTAAAACCCCTTTTCGTAAATCCTATAAGCTAAAAGCCATAAGCTGAACATATAAGCTATTGCTATAAGCTTCTTTATCACTATAATCTTTGAAATAAACCCTAAAATCTCTAAGCTTTCGGGTTACAATTTCTAAACCAAACGCACCCATTTTGGGTTATCGAGCTCATAAGCTCATTTATAAGCTATGAGCTTGTAAAAAGCAACTTATTTTAGCTTATAGTAATAAGCTATAACCTGCAAATTGATTTCGAGATAAAAATAATACACAAGTATAACCGATTTTAGCACTAATAGTTGGCAATCGAAATTTATGCATGGAGGGTATATATTGTAAAATATTTTTAAAATTATATAACTTTCAGGCCAAAAATGTAATTACTCTAAACTTAAAACAACAAGGGCCTGTTTTGCCATATTTGAAAGTTGAGGGTTAAATGTTTTAAAGTCATATATAAAGGGGTTTAAATTGCAAGATATATATACCAAGGGTTATATATAGTACTATTTTATTTTATAAGGGTTATAAAATGTAATATTTTTTATTTATTAATAAATATATATTTTAACGTTTACTAAGACTCAATTTTTATTTAAAAATACCCGACACATTTATGTTTCATTCATCGATCGATAGCATATAAAATAAGTTATGTTATATATTTCGAACATAGTTTATCATTCCACTAGCTTTTGAAGGAAACTTTAAAGATAAAATCTTATCATTTAAACTATAACGTGTCAAGTAATAGGGAATTTCCATGTGAGGGGCTTTTCATTTGGGGTAAATGTTTTGACAAGTTGCTGGATTTTACAATTTAAAGTGTCTTAGGCTACCTCATATGTTTTACTTCATGACCTCTTGATTATGATAGCTCCGAACAGTGATACGATATTTTCACAAGTCAAGAATTCCAAATTAATATTTACCCTTAAACTTTATGGAAATATAAGTTTTAAAATTAAAATTAATACTTGACCCATATTACCCCAGGTTGCGTTGACGGGTAAGTTGTTACTTCCCCTTGACTTACTTTTACATCAATCAATCTACCTTTATCAAGGTAAGTTAATTGTTCCCACTTTAATATGTTTTTCCAAACCCCGTGGGGAGATATATGCTATAAACCATGAATACAAGTGTTTTCCAACTCTATGTTATCCCGATATGTTATTGCCTAAGTTACCTTTACTGCCAATATCTTTACATCCTGAACCATTAATCACTTAAGTGTGAACGCGAATATTATGGATAGATCTATCGGGATTGATGAATCCCGTTTGTGTTTACCTGTACATGAGGTAACCAAGCGCACTATATTTGAGAATAATAGGTAACTTTGGCAAGTTACCTTTCCAAGAGGACATTTGTTCCTCAATAATGTCACTGAGGTGATTTCCATGTTAACGTGTTGGTGTCATGAGCTTAGGGCAATAATACTGTTTTCCATGATAATTGTAATTGTACAATTATTACCACTTATGATGACTTGTATTCAACCATTTCATTACAAACCTATGAATTTCACTCAACCTTTGTGTTGACCTTTTTAGCATGTTTATCTCAGGTAACTAAGCAGTTTAAGGCACGGAGTGGCATGGACTTGAAGACGTCCAAACTTGTTATCATTCAACCTTTATGTTTTAAATGTATTTTGGGACATCCTTTTGTAAAACTCTGATATGTTATTGAATGCTAACTAAATTTTCTAAAATGTCTCTTTTGTGTCGTTTTCTATGATTATGACTGTTGATTCATGAAGTAATACCCCCAATTTAACTTCCGCTGCTATGTGAATTATCGGGGTGTTACAGATTGGTATCAAGAGCCGCGGTTATAAAGAACAAGGTTAAAACCTAAACTATAACTATTTTCCATCCAAGAAAGTCCTATGTGCCACTACATTTCCTGAATAGTATGTAAAGACACATAACTATTAAGTAAATATAAATAACTTATGTTATTTCCACTGGATTGTTACAGAGTTATGTCTACATCCACCCACCCTATTATCATCCTATCTAATTCCGAGATAGAGGATGCTTTTTCCTCTACAACCACTCCTGACTATACCCCAGCTTCACCAGACTATTTCCCAGCCTCACCGGGAAACACCTTTTATGACCCTTCAGAGGATTTATCTAAAGATCTTTTAGCCTCACTAACCATCTTACCTTTCCACGATGATCCGTATATGAAGGTCATGCAAGCATATAATGCTACTAGTAATGAATCACCTATTCCATTACCACAAGCTCCTATTGCTTCACTAATTGTTTTGCCTCCATCTCTAGTGTTACCACCATCACTACTATTTGATCCCCAAGATTTCTTTCTTCCCAAGGAGATTGTGCCACCTCAGAAACGAGCCCGTTTCCTATCATATCCTCTACTGATTCTTCTGCTCCACCTCATGTATTTGAGATTGGAGAAAGTTCTCATGTGACGCGCCTGGAGCGCCATGAGAAACAGATCGATACTATTTTGAATCACTTAGATGAGCTCCCTTTTGACCAACTAGAAACCGAACTTCAAGAAGCCCATACTCAGATTTCTGGATTTTAGAGAGAGCAAATAAGGCATGACGACGAGATTGTTCTTGCTCGCATCAGGATTTCTACTCTGGAAATGCTCATCAAGGATATCCAGGTTCACCGCCGATCAGATATGAAGAGTCTTCTGGACATGATCCATGAGCTCAAGAACCACAAGGGAGGACCACTAGACTAGATCCTTGTCATTTACAGCTTTTTTTTAGAATCCAACCATGAGATGTGTGGCCTAAATATCGACACTTGTCAAATTTTGGTTAAGTAAAATTTGTAGACAAGTTATTTATGACATAATGCAGTTCTGATTCCATTATACCTCGCTGTTTCATGATATAGATTTATGTATGTCATGATTGTCTGTCCTATGTCCTGTATTACGATTACTCATATCTTTATGTATTCGGGATTACCATGGTCCCCTTACCATTCGGTTTTCTCAAACCTTTGTGCCCAGGCATCATGGATATGATTAATAATCAAGACATTGAGCATATGATTCCACCTACACTACCTAGATACACTGAGCCTCCTGTTGGATCACCCATACCATTATCTCCATCTTCATCAGTAGGATCTTCATCACCGGTTAGGTCAACTACACCACCACCAGACTATCCCTTTGATAAGTCTATCTTTATGTAGTTAGATAACTCGTTATGGATCATACCGCGACTATTAGGAAGTGAACCAGTCCTCGAGAAACCTAATGAGCTAGATGCTTGTTAGAGTATCCATCTTTGGAAGTCTTAGATTTCAAAATTTTCCGTTATATCCAACAATGTAATATCAAAGGATGTGTATTTCTTTGTTAGAACTTGTACCAAATAAGTATCTATGTCAAATGATTTCAGTATCACTATGTATGAAAATTTTGATTATTATACAAGGACTTGTGATATGACTATATCATTGTATGGATTCTTATTTTGTGTTGTCTTGTAAATGTTGATAGAATGGCTCCCAAGAGGACATCAACATCTGCAGCACCACCCATGACTCAGGCCGCTATCAAGAAACTAGTTGCTGATAGTGTTGCCGCAACACTGGAAGCACAAGCTGCTACCATGGCAAATACTAACAATACCAATAGGAACATCCTACAAAGAGAAACTCCTGTAGCAAGAAAATGTAGCTACAAAGAGATTATGAGCTGCCAACCTTTCAATTTCAAAGGTATGGAAGGCGTTGTTGGTCTCATCCGCTGGTTTGAATGAACTGAATCGGTATTTCTCCGTAGTAACTATACCGAGGACTACAAAGTAAAATTTGCTACTGGTACTCTAACCGAGGAAGCTTTGTTCTGGTAGAATTCATTCGCCCAACCAATTGGAATAGAGGAAGCTTACAAGACCACCTGGTCCAAATTTAAGAAGCTCTTAATAAAGAAGTATTGTCCCCGAAACACGGTCAAGAAAATGGAAGATGAATTTTATAATCTGACTGTAAAAGGGAATGATATCAAGACATACGTTAGAAGATTCCAGGAATTGGCAGTTTTATGCCCAACTATGGTGCCAAATTCTGAGAAACTCATGGAAGTCTTCATCGAGGGATTACCCAGGAGTATTGAAGGAAATGTTACCGCTTCAAAGCCTCAAACTTTGGAGGAAGCCATTACCATAACCCAGAGGTTAATGGATCAAGTAACAAAGCACAATTCTGTTCAAGGAATTAATGATCATAAATGAAAGTTTGATGATAGAAGAACCTTCACCAACAATAACTACCAAAACCGTAAAAACAACAATAACAACCGCAACAATGATCACCAACAATAGCAGAATAAAAGATAAGAAACCGTCATGGCTTATGCTGCCACCCCAACTGAAAACAGTAGGTATGCTAGAAACTTTCCCTTGTGTAAAAGATGCGCCCTACATCATACAGGACCTTGCACTGTCAAGTGTCAGACTTACAACAAGGTGGGTCATCAGACCAGGAACTGCAAAAACAAAGGGCCAGCCACTGGAAGCAATTTACAACCAGTATCAGTGACTTGTCATGCCTGTGAGGAGAAAGGACATTTTAAAAATCAATCCCCAAAATCAAACAACAATGCCCATGGGAGAGCATACATGCTAAGGGACAAGAATGCTCACCAAGACCCGAACATAGTCACGGGTACGTTCCTTCTAAACCAACATTTAGCTAGAGTATTATTTGATTCAGGAGCCGATAAAAGTTTCGTATCCATATCTCTTGCTTCTATGCTTAATATCCCACCAATTACACTAGATACTACCTACGACATTAAAATGGTCGATGGAAACCTAGTAGGCATTAATACCGTTATCCAGGGTTGCACTCTGATTTTGCTAAACCAACCTTTTGAAATTAATCTCATGCCAATTAAACTCGGTAGTTTCGACGTCGTCATTGGTATGGATTGGTTATCCAAGTATCATGCTAGAATTATCTGTGACGAGAAAGTCGTCCACATCCCCATCGACGGTGAAACTTAGATCATCCGAGGTGATCGAAGTAAAACTCGACTAAGCCTCATATCCTGTATTAAAACTGAAAGATATATATTCAAGGGATATCAAGTTTTCGTAGCCTTAGTAATGGAGAAGAAGTTAGACGAAAAACGACTAGAAGATATACCAGTAGTCAGAGAATTTCTGGAAGTTTTTCCTGAAAACCTACCCAACCTCCCTCCAGTTAACCAAGTATAATTTCAAATCGATTTAATTCTAGAAGCGACACCAGTAGCCTGAGCACCTTACAGATTAGCTCCTTTAGAAATGCAAGAACTATCAGACCAACTACAAGAGTTAGCAGACCGAGGTTTTATCTAACCAAGTACTTCGCCTTGGGGAGCTCCTGTCTTATTTGTTAAAAAGAAAGACGGATCTTTCATAATGTGTATCGATTAGCGGGAGATGAATAAACTCACCGTAAAGAATTGTTACCCATTACCCAGGATCGATGATTTATTCGACCAACTTCAAGGTTTGAGTGTTTACTCAAAAATTGACTTGAGATCAGGCTATCACCAACTGAGAGTCAGGGATGAAGATATTCCCAAAACTACCTTTAGAATGCGGTACAGACACTGCGAATTCCAAGTGATGCCATTCGGTTTAACTAACGTGTCTCCTGTGTTCATGGATCTCATGAACCATGTGTGTAAACAATACTTGGATAAATTTGTGATAGTATTCATTGATGATATTCTTATCTACTCCCGTAACAAAGAAGAACACGCAGATCACCTAAGAATAATACTTGAATTACTCAAAAAGGAGAAATTGTATGCCAAGTTCTCCAAATGTGATTTCTGGATCAATATTGTGCAATTTCTAGGGCACGTGATTGACAGTCAAGGAATTCACGTTGACCCCGCCAAGATTGAAGTAGTTAAGAATTAGGCATCTCCTACCACACCTATAGAAGTATGCCAATTCTTAGGACTCGTCGGCTACTATCGGAGATTCATCGAAGGTTTTTCGAAGATTGCAAAGTCTTTGACTGAATTAACCCAAAAAAACAAGAAGTATATCTGGGGAGAAAACCAAGAGTCAGCCTTCCAACTGCTAAAACAAAATTTATGTGAAGCTCTAATCTTAACATTACCAGAAGGAAACGATGACTTTGTCGTTTACTGTAATGCATCACTCTAAGGTCTGGGAGCGGTGTTAATGCAAAGAGAAAAAGTTATTGCATATGCATCTCGACAACCCAAGCCTCATGAAGAGAACTATACCACACACGACCTTGAATTGGGAGTAGTAGTATTCGCTCTAAAAATTTAGAGACACTATCTGTATGGCACAAAGTGTACTGTGTTCACTGATCATAAAAGTCTTCAGCATATCCTTGATCAAAAATAATTGAACATGAGACAACGCCGATGGTTAGAATTACTCGCAGATTACGATTGTGAGATTCACTACCATCATGGAAAAGCGAATGTTGTAGCTGATGCCTTAAGCCGGAAGGAACGGATCAAACCACTCCGAGTTAGAGCATTAGTCATGACCCTTCACCCAAAATTACCATCACAAATCCTTGAAGCCCAAACTGAGGCGATCAAAGAAGAGAACTTCGAAGCTGAGAACCTACGAGGAATGGACAAAGCATTTGAAGTACGTCCTGATGGAACTCGTTGTATCAAGAATCAAAGTTGGTTACCATTCTTTGGTGGTTTGAGGGACTTAATCATGCATGAATCCCATAAATCAAAGTATTCCATGCACCCAGGTTTTGAAAAGATGTATCAGGACCTAAAGAAACTCTATTGGTGGCTTAACATGAAGGCTATCATCGCTGAATATGTTGGCAAATGTTTAACATGCTCTAGAGTTAAAGCAGAATGTCAGAAGCCATCCGGCTTATTGATACAACCAGAGATTCCTACATGGAAATGGGAAATAATAACAACGGATTTCGTTACAAAACTACCCAAAACATCAAGCGGACATGACACAATTTGGGTCATTGCAGACCACCTTACTAAATCAACATATTTCATCCCCACCAAAGCAACAGACAGTATGGAAACCCTTACAAGGTTGTATATAAAGGAGATATTTTCACGGCATGGAGTGCCGATATCCATCATATCAGATCGTGATAGTTATTTTACATCTAAATTCTGGCAGTCAATGTAGAATGCTTTGGGTACTCAATTAGACATGAGTACGGCATATCATCCCGAGACAGATGGACAAAGTGAAAGAACCATCTAAACACTCGAAGACATCGAGCCTGTGTTATAGATTTTGGAAAAGGATGGGAGAGACACTTATCACTGGTAGAATTTTCCTACAATAACAGTTACCATGCCAGTATTAAGGTAGCACCATTCTAGGCACTTTATGGTCGAAAGTGTCGATCACCTGTCTGCTCAGCCGAAGTTAAAGATGTTCAACTCACGAGACCAGAAATAATCTATGAAACCACCAAAAAGATAGTACAAATCCGACAACGCTTGCAAGCTGCAGGAGACCGGCAAAGGAGTTACGCCAATGTAAGGCGAAAGTCTTTGGAATTCCAAGTTGGAGATCGTGTCATGTTAAGATCCTTGATAGGGTCGGTCAACTCGGAAAGGTGTCATCCTATTTAGAAAATGAGGAAAGCTTAACCCCTGGTACATTGGACCATTTAAGATCCTTGATAGGGTCGGTCTAGTGGCATACAAACTTGAGCTTCCTGAAGAACTCAGTAATATCCACAATACCTTCCACGTTTCTAATATAAAGAAATGCATATCTAACGAATCCCTTCTCATTCCAATGAAAGAGCTTCGGCTCGATGACAAACTCAACTTTGTGGAGGAACCAATAGAAATTATGGATCGAGAAATCAAGTAACTAAAACAAAGTCGCATCCCTATAGTCAAAGTAAGATGGAACTCTAAAAGAGGACCAGAATTTACGTGGGAACGCGAAGATCAAATTCGTACCAAAAATCCACATCTATTTTCAAAAATCACTCCATCATCCAACTAAATCTCGGGACGAGATTTATTTAAGGTTGGGAGACTATAATAACCCATAATTTTCCTCAGTGTAATTTTCCATCTATTATGTTTAATAGAACCATTTTCACGAAAATATTTTTGCTTTATTCCATCAATTATGTAACGTAACTTACATTTCCAAAGTAAACGAGCTCACGCAACTACCAATGCCAATTCCATCAACGTTTATATCAAGTGAACGTTATAATATGTCAAGTAATATGTTTTAAACTCCATTTTTTACATACATTATCTATTTATCGTACTATTCATAACGTTAATATAAAATGAACTTTATACGTTAACGTTTATATCAAAACCCCGACTACATGAAATGTTTACATACAATACAAGTGTACAAGTTACCAATGCATAATATTTAAATATAATTCCCTCCTAAACCCTAGTACAACTCTTTTAAGCCTAAAGTATAATCCGATTAAGCATAATATTCAAATAAGCCATTTTTGCCTCCAAATACTTATGAGATTTCATACCACCGTTCTAGCCTAGATTACAAGCTTCTTAATCATCACATTTGAACCATAGTTTCCCTCCATTTCAACCCATAACTCGTCCAAAACCCTAAACCCAAACCCGAAACCCTAATCACCACGATAGCACTTAAACTAGATCTTAACCAAATCCACAACCAAGCAACCACCCTATACACCTTGTCACCACCTTGCTAGCCTCCTTTCACCTCCTTGTCACCACCTTGCTAGCACACAAGCACCTTGTCACACCCTTGAGCCCCAAGCAAGCCTCCTCGTCACCTCCTTGTAAAACCGAACCCTCACACCCCTCTAACACCTTGCTAAGCTACACTCCTAGCTTATACTAGTCATCTTGCACCCTTGTATGCTAAGTTGAAACACTTATGCATCACACAAACTTGGTCACTACTCCATTCGCACCCTATATAAACCGGAAACATGCACACCTCCTCAACTCACAATTTAAACTTAACACATACTCAAATGATGTTCTAGCCAATCCCTAGAAGAGAAAAGAGAAAGACTAAGCCAAGTAGAAGCCAAGGTTAAGAAGGAAAATGTTCTTGATTCATCTCCAAGCCATTTCGACCTATTTCATCATTTTTGACCCTTTTCGTGTACTAGTAAGCCTTTTCACTTGTTATATAAGCTCTTGTATTGTTTTAGATCATGTATAAACCTTGTTATAATCATTTGATCAAGTTAAAACTCTTTTGGAAACCTTTAAACCTAATCGAGCCCTAAACGACCCACTTTGAAACCCTAAAACCCATGCCCTAAATAAGCTAGCTTAAGCTATTCTCATCTTAATAAGTTCTTATGCACTTTTACAATCCCAAGGAATAAGCCCCTAAATCCTAAGCCTACTCGTTTGTTTTTCCTAAAACAAACGCATCCTTAAAACCCTAAAACCCCTTTTCGTAAATCCTATAAGCTAAAAGCCATAAGCTGAACATATAAGCTATTGCTATAAGCTTTTTTTATCACTTTTATAATCTTTGAAACAAACCCTAAAATCTCTAAGCTTTCGGGTTACAATTTCTAAACCAAACGCACCCATTTTGGGTTATCGAGCTCATAAGCTCATTTATAAGCTATGAGCTTGTAAAAAGCAACTTATTTTAGCTTATAGTAATAAGCTATAACCTGCAAATTGATTTTGAGATAAAAAATACCAAGTATAACAATTTTGGACTAATAATGCAAATCAAATTTATGCTTGGAGGGTATATATTGTAAATTTTGAAATTATATAACTTTCGGGCAAAAAATGTAATTACTCTAAACTTAAAACCACAAGGGCCTGTTTTTCCATATTTGAAAGTTAAGGGTTAAATGTTTTAAAATCATATATAAAGGGCTTTAAATTAAAAAATATATATACCAAGGGTATATATTGTCAATTTCAAATTCTTATGGGTATTAAAAGTAATATTTTTATATTTAATACTAAAAATATATTTAAACGTTATAAGACTCGATTTTATTAAAACCCGACACATTTATCGTTTCATTCATCGATCGAAACATATAAAAATAATTATGTTATATATTTAACATAATTTATCATCCACTAGCTTTTGAAGAAACTTAAAAAGATAAAATCTTATCATTTAAACTATAACGTATCACGTTAACAGGGAATTTCATGTGAGGGGCTTTCATTTAGGTAAACATTTTGACAAGTTGCTGGATTTACGATTTAAAGTGTCCTAGCTCCTCAAACGTTTACTACATGACCTCTTGATTATGATAGCCCGAACAGTGATACGATATTTTCACAAGTCAATAAACCAAATTAATATTTACGTTAAACTTTATGAAATAAAGTTTTGAAATATAAAACTAAGACTTGACATATTACCCCAGGTTGCGTGACGAAGCTGTTTACTTCCACTTGAATTACTTTTCACATCAATCAACTACCTTATCAAGGTGAGTTCATAGTCCCACCTTTATATGTTTTTCCAAACCCCGTGGGGAGATACATGCTATAAACCATGAATACAAGTATTTTCCAACTGTATGCTATCCTGATATATTATTGCCTAAGTTTACCTTTACTGCCAATATCATTTAATCATGAACCATTAATCACTTGCGAGTGAACGCGAATATTATGGATAGATCTATCGGGATTGACGAATCCCGTTTGTGTTTACCTGTACATGAGGTAATCAAACGCACTATATTTGAGAATAATGGGTAACTTTGGCAAGTTACCTTTCCAAGAGGACATTTGTTCCTCAATAATGTCACTGAGGTGATTTCCATGTTAACGTGTTGGTGTCATGAGCTTAGGGCAATAATACTGTTTTCCATGATAATTGTAATTGTACAATTATTACCACTTATGATGACTTGTATTCAACCATTTCATTACAAACCTATGAATTTCACTCAACCTTTGTGTTGACCTTTTTAGCATGTTTATCTCAGGTAACTAAGCAGTTTAAGGCACAGAGTGGCATGGACTTGAAGACGTCCAAACTTGTTATCATTCAACCTTTATGTTTTAAATGTATTTTGGGACCTCCTTTTGTAAAACTCTGATATGTTATTGAATGATAACTAAATTTTCCAAAACGTCTCTTTTGAGTCGTTTTCTATGATTATGACTGTTGATTCATGAAGTAATACCCCCAATTTAGCTTCCGCTGCTATGTGAATTATCAGGGTGTTACAACATTCTACATAGGGAAATCTATAAGAGTCGCCTCTTCTTGTGATGATTATTTATATTGCGTCGATCATACCGCCAACTTGGTACAAGAATAATGGGTTGACACCCTAATTCACAAAGGGAAATAGACCGATATAGAGGAAGAAATTGACTCTGAAAAGGTCCAAGCCGTTTCATTTTACCCAAGGAAGGAACCGATCGAATGGAAAGTTTTGTAAAATAGATTAAAACCCTCGATAAAAGAACCATCTAAGGTGGAATTAAAATAGCTACTTGATGATGTATCGTTGTGTAGTGTATATTTTTGTGATTCAAGTTTTAAATTTATATTTTGCCGACTTAACCAAAAATAACACTTTAACGGGCAGTGTACCCGGTCGATGGTAGATTCGTGGTAAGTAGGGTGTCGAACACTTGAAGCGACGTTAAATCTCTCAATTTAATAATATTTTAGTTATATAATCTAAGTCAAACCTATGTCAATCCTATGTTAGTTCTAATCCTAATTCTAACAGGTAAAGGAGGGGTTTAACTTGAGAGACTGGCGTTGGTTTGGTGGTGACTACAATCACTTCAAGACATTTTAACCCACGCAAGCAAATTAACAGAAGATAAAAGAGTGGTCAAGCCTTATTATAGAAAACTATATTAGCCATCATTAATCCGATTACAAGTTAGTTTGTTTATTCAGTGCAATGATTACTTATCTCGAAGAGGCATATCATTCTTAGACTTAGGCGGGACTTCATCCTAAGACCTAGACACATTAATTCTGTCATAATTAAAGCATCTACATAAAGCATCCTTATTTATTGATTATAATCTATCTTAAGGATTAAAGCAATGGTGATCTTGTTAAACCCCAGCTCATAGAGATTTTACCCACTTACTGCTTAATGGCAATTTATACTCTAGTAGTCCACTTGTCCAACTATCCAATGGAATCAGAACATTATTTGTTGAATTATCTAGATTCACCTACTAGTCAACATGTTCAATAAACCAAAGACAATTTCCGTTAACTAGTTAAGCAAGAAGCGTATCCTTAGCACGATTTTAGAAGGACAATATTTGTGATCCTATGATTCTAGATGTATAAATCACTATATGGAAAGCTACCCTAGCATCTAGATTGCTTGGTCCTTATCACTAGATCCAGTTGAATGATAGGTCGCATACTTAAGTACGTAAACAAGTATATTGATAAAGATATAAACAAAACCAAACATTCAGATCTTCATAATAATGACTAATACCCGAAGGTATTAGCCTTCAAACATCATAATTAATAAAAGAGTAATGGTTTAGCCAAGGTAAACTAACCGAGTTAACGAATGATACCAAAAACTGAACGATTACAGAAGTATAAGAAATTACACGTTGTCTCCTATGGATTGGAATGTGTTGCAAGACCTTTCATGCTCTTTTTCTCCTCTGAAAATTGACTTTTGTGGTTTAGGTGTCGAGAATATGATTTAGCACACTTAAAACTCGTTTTTGAGTTTTATATTTATAAGGTCTGGAGTCGATGTCGATACGGCGTATCTAAGGTATTGGATACGGCGTATTAGGGTTTCTTAGAGTAGGGACCACGTTTTGGTTATTCTTCCAGATTATTCACATACCTATTATCTCCATACGCCATGAGTGGTTCTTAACATTAGATACGACGTATTGATCAAGTTTCCTTTGTGGTCTTTGGTGAGTGCAGGCACAGATACGCCGTATCTTCCTTGATGGATACGGCGTATTGGTTGTCAGAATAGTTAATCTTCAAAATATCTTCGTTTAAGCTCCAGAATGCGCGCCTTTTTGCTAATATTCATGAAGTACTCCATAATTACTGCAATTCTCAAATATAAACGATTAAGTAACAATTCTTTGCAATAATTATACAAAATGGGTTAATTACATGGGATAAATGATGCTATAAAATAGACGTTATTTGTGTCATCAAATATCCCACACACTTGAATTCATACTTGTCTCAAGTTGCTTTAAAAGTCTATAAAATGTATCCTAAGGATATTTTCAATTAAAGCATTTATTTTATCTCTTACATAGTACACAACCAACAACTCAAGAAAATAGGAAGATGAAAACACTAAAATCACTCAACTAATCTATGTGGTAACATGTAACTAATTCGCTCAATTGCTCGGTCGTGACGAGTATTCTATCATAAGCTTGGCAAGGATACACATCTCCACCGCTAAAGCTAAGGAGTAACAAGTTTATACAGGTAAATATGGGTTTGTTTGATAAGGGTTAGGGTTGATTAATCTAACTAATCTTTATCGATACTAATATTCCAGGAGGGCGACAAAGACCACACATACACACTAGTAATGACGGGATAAACACATGTGACTGCTCACTCCCACCTCGAATAAGCTAAAGAGTAGGACTAGTAGAGTAATATAGGGTATGGATCTTCTAAATTTCACCAATAGTAATAAACCAACAAGGCAGCTGAGACATGCATACATGGCCATAACGATGGAATAGTGAAATAAATTATTGTTAAATAAAAATTATGAAACAAAAAGATTAAGTCTAAAATACAAGTTGCTAAACACTTTTCCCGACCGTTACCATGATAAAGACACGACTATTTACAAACGTCTTGATCATAGATCAAAAACAACAACCTAAGTTGGCGTTTCCGTAACGGTCAACTTTCTAATCGTCCCATACTTTACATACTTTACAAGGCAAGTGGCGATATCTTCCACTTTATACAATACTTTACATCGTCGATTTGTATCAACGATTAATCGATCCTTCGTGTAATTCCTTCGATAGTTGCGAAACGATTATCTTCAAACTTTTCCTTCTCTTTTTTGTTGTTGTGTTTTTTCTAATTTTTTTTGATTTTTTTTGCTAACATTATACTATGAAACTCGGTGTAATTTCACCATCTTCACGATCATAATAATTCCGGATAATTTCTTTGATAATTCCTTCATTCTTCGAACGTACCATTAATTGCGATGGTAGTAAAAATACATGAGTTTTGACTATAATATACATTCCCATTTGCAATGTGCAAATTCTTCCAACCGTACCAAAATAGACACAAGACTCAGGAAATAAAAACTTTACACTTTAAGCAACTAGCAACTGTAGAATAAACTTAATCTAACAGGGTAGGCTAAGGTGTAAAGGTGTAACAAAACAAATAATTGGTGTAGTTTCTAAAGGATTGGCTCTATGGGTTGTTTTAGGGGTATCTTACTCTTAAAATGAGAGTAAACAAAGGGTTTATATGGGGGTTACCTAACCGTTGTAGTTAGTTAATAAGCAACATGTAAAGGCGTTTTAGGTGTAATCCTAAAAATTTACCAATTTAAACAAGTTACTCCATCTAAATCCACAGTACTCATCATTGCGGTCTCAAGTGATATACCAAGCCAAGTTCTAAAGTCTACTACATCATCGGCACACTCATATTTTTGTGAAATTTGGGTAAACATTTAGAAACAGATAAGGTTAAATCCTCACAATATCTAACAAGGGTTATTGTGTGTGGGTTATGTATCAAGTAATTTCACAAAAGTATGCTTGAATTTTTTTTAAATTTGAGCATAATTTAAGCATTTTAGTGTGAAAAATAGGACAAGTAAACATTCTAATTCCATCCCCCCACTTGAATTATACAACGTCCTCGTTGTATAGATAAAACATTAAATACGGGAATTAAAAAGAATTAGAATGAGAAACTCCCCTGATATTTGCTCGGTAGATTCTCCATGTTGATTTTATTGAGCAAGATTGTGTGTTGAAAAGCCGCCTTAAAGTTTCAAGACTCCAACACTTCAAGATCTCCAAATTTGTAAATTCTCCACCAATATTCATCGATATTTATTTCAAGAGGTCCTGTATAGAAAAATATAGGAAAAACATATGCATTCCTATCTTGGTACCTACGGTTAATTTAAACTAAACTAAACAAACTAAATACTAGTCAGTCTGGTGAATACGCCGTATCATGTGCATGAATACGCCGTATTGCCAGAACTGACAATAATGATTTTAAAGTGCATAAAAAGTAAAGACTGATAACGTCAAGACAATCAATACGCCGTATGGTATGGAGCGGATACGCCGTATTGATGTCTGGGAAGACAAACTCGATAAAAATTGAATAACATTCCAGGTTGTCTCTCTGGAAGCACTTTTGTTTACAACGAAGTCTTTAAGTTAGACTTTTCTTCAGCTTCTCTTTATTCGGCGAGCGTAACCATCCATCCTTCGTCCATTCTACGAAAGATTTATTGGTATGCTCGGCATGCATCATCGCTTTTTCTTGCCAAATCGTTGTATTCATCTTCTTTAACAGCAACATATTATTCGTCTTGTCCGAATGAATACTTGATCATCTTGAATCTCCTTATATTGCATACCGGTAGTTCGTGAGCTTCACATAACTCTTGTCTTTCATCATGAGTTTCATTCTCATGTTCTATTTCATCATGATCGTGGTAGGTAATCTCATGGCTTTTCCATCTTCTCCAACAATAATTGGATGATTCATCATCACTGATCAAACCTTCCATGATAGATTTATTCCTTAAAGCTTTATCTTTTAGTTCGCTATCTTCCAAAGCCTCGTACCATTCAAGGTCTTGGTAATGGAGCGAGTTTCTAACTATGTATGCCTATGGGATAAATGATGTTATAAAAGTGACGTTATTTGATGTCAACAAATATCCCCCCACTTGAATCCTACTTGTCCTCAAGTAGATTTTAGAAAACTTATGAAAATGTATCCTAACCGTAGTTAAGGGTTTTTCCTTTAAGCAATTATTCGTTCAATTACTAGTACAAAACCAAACACCTCACGAAATTGGAAGATGAAATCACTCAATTCACTCAACTAATCTATGTGGTATCATGTAACTAATTTGCTTAATTGCTCGGTCGTGACGAGTATTCTATCATAGGCTTAGCAAGGATACACATCTTCACCACTAAAGCTAAGGAGTGACAAGTCTACAAAGGTAAATTGGGTTTAAAAGGTTCAAGGGTTTGATCACTCTTTCTAGTCTCTATCGATACCAATATTCCGGAAAAGGCAACAAAGCCACGTATACACATCCATAACGATGGAATAGACACATATGATTGCTCGATCCTTAACTCGAATAAGCTAAAGAATAGGACTAATAGTCTTTACCAAAAGTCGTAAACCAGCAGGGGCGACAAAACATATATACGCATCCGTAACGACGAAATAGACATACATGATTGCATTCATTCCCCTACTCGAGTAAAACTAAGGGTTAGGATGAAGAATGATATATGGTAGGGATCTTCTAATCCTTCACCAATAGTAATAAACTAACAAGGCGGCCAAATCAGACATACATGGCCGTAACGACATAATAGACATATGTGATTGCTCACATCCTCATTCGAGTAAGACCAAAGGTTACGGATTAGGAAAGGGAAAATAATTGTTGTTAAATAAAAAGAACAAAACAAATAGATTAAGTCCAAAAAAATAAGGTACAACATTGCTAGTGCTTTCCAGACCGTACCCATGAAAAAGACACAGAATTATAGACATAAACGTCTTGATCATAGATCAACAAAAACAACCTTAGTTGGCGTTCCTGTAACGGTCAACTCCCAAACATCCATAATATACATACTTTATAACATTGGTGGTGATATCGACCACTTTTATATAATAAATACATGGTTGGTTTATTTTGACCAACATACAACAATACTCTACAAAATCACTTTTGTTTGTATTTTTCACTTTTTCAATTTTTTTACTAACTACTACTCATTTCGGTGTAATTTCACCATCTTCACAATCACAATGAATCCGGATAATTTATCCATTCTCCTTCATACTTCGGATGTAACAAAATAATTTGTAAAAGTAGTAAAACACACTGAAAAATTAAGACTAAGAATATATACTACTTTCACATTTCCAATTGCATTGTGCAATTTTCCCGACCTAACCGTAGATAGAAAATTTCACACACGTACCCAATTGCATTGTGCAATTCTTACGACCTAACCGTAGATAGAAAATTTTGCATTGTGACACAGGAAATACAATAATTTACACAAAAGCAACTAGTAACCGATTAAGGACTTAATCTAATAGGGTAGGTTAAGGTGTAAAGGTGTAACGAAACAAATATTTGGTGTAAGAAAAGAATGGAATGGCTCAGCGGGTTTTTCTAGGGGTATCTTACTCTAAAAATGAGAGTAAACAAAAGGGTTTATATGGGTGTTAACTTACCAGTGTAGTTAGTTATTAGGCCTTTTGGGTGTAATCCTAGAAATTTACCAGTTTAGAAAATGTCACTCCATCTATTTAAAATAGTACTTATTATTGTGGTCTCGAATAGATATACCAAGCTAAGTTCTAAAGTTTACAACATCACTGACACACTCATAGTTTTATGGAATTTGGGTAAATATTTGGAAACGGATAAGGCTAAATTCTCACATTATCTAACAAGGGTTATGTAACTAATAATTTAACAAAAGTATGCTTGAAAAAAAATTAGGCATAATTTAAGCATTTTATTGTGAAAATATGGACAATTAAGCGTTTTAATCCCCCCCCCCCCCACTTGAAATATACAACGACCTCGTTGTATAAATATAACATTAAGGACAGGAAATTAAAAGAATTAGAAAGATAAACTCCCATAAGATTTGCTCGGTATGATCCTCCATGTTGCGTTTATTAGCAAGATTGTGTGTTGTGAAAGCGTCTGTGTTCCAGCATGACTACAACACACAGAATTCCAAAATGTAAATACTCCACCAAAGTTGTTTTTTTCCGTTCAGTAAGGTCCTGTATAAGATATAAGAAAAACCAATGCAATTCTATCTCTAGTATTCGACGGTAAGAAAATAAAAAAAAAATGAAAAACTATACAAGAAGCCGATAAGCTGTATCCCAAACCAGGATACGCCGTATCCCAAACCAGGATACGCCATATTGATACCTGTAAAAAGTATCTAAGGTATGGGTCAGATTGTCAAATACGCCGTATCATATTCATGAATACACCGTATAGATAATCTGACAATAATGTTTAGATCTAGAAAATAAAAGACCGGATAATGTCCAGACAATCAATACGCCGTATCCATTGAGATTGGATACGCCGTATCGAAAGTCTGGGAAGACAGACTCGATAAAAATTGAAAAATAACATTATGGGTTATCTCCAGACAAGCACTTTTGTTTACAGAAAAATCTTTATGTTATACTTGCCCTAGTTTTATCCCATCCTTATAAAACAACTTAGGGTTGAACGGGATGCCAAATGACATATATAAATTTTTAATAAGATTTATTAGCATCCCTTCGTTAAGATAAATCCAAGTCACGATATTAACACATAATTACTTGGTAAAAGTTTCAGCAACGAAAATTTTACTAACTGTATCATGACTTGTTTCCAAAAGTTTATTTGACCCTTGTGTATCGATACTTATTACATTAGGTAATGGATCCATAGATAAATTCCCCAAAGATTGTTTGATATCGATTTTTTCATCATCGTTGTCCGTATCTAGTTTTGAATCATTGACAAAAAACACGTTAAAAGAAAATAGATCATTAAAGGATACAACGTTATATTCCTCACCTTTATATTCGGACAACAATGTTTCATTTTTTAAATTAACTTCATCGATATGCTAAGGACTAATCGTAGGTTCAGATGAGAAATCTGGTTTAGATGCTAATGCATCATTGTAGACTATAGCTGGAAATTCCGTTTCAAAAAGTCTTAGGTAATGAACGTCTTCATCATACCAGATCTTACCATACGTAGCAGTTTCCCAGTTAAACTCCTGACCACGCCTACATGCTTTTTCAGCTTCAAGCTGAATATATTCTTCCATAGTGATATCGGGGTCGTTCATTTCCTGTAATAAATTGGCTAGGAAAGAAAAAAAGTCAAATAAACTAATACGCCGTATTCAGTAAACTAAATACGCCGTATTGATGTTTGGAGTCGAATGCGTTGTATTGGTTTTGACAAATTTATACGCCGTATCCAAGAAGTTGAATACGCCGTATTTAGTATTCGACTCAGAAAATTATAGCAGACTGTAATTATGCAGAAAAACACATAAACATGCAAATATGCAAAATATACAATGCAGAAATCAAACACACAAATATGCAAATTAATCTAAACTAAAACACTAATAAACAATAATTAAACAACTTCACTCCCCGGTAATGGCGCCAAAAACTTGATGTGTCATTATGCGTAGGTATTATTTATTATCAAGTTTTACATTTATATTTTTGCTGACATTACATAAAAACAACACTAACGGGCAGTGAACCCGATCAGTTGTAGCTTCATTGGTAAGTGGAGTGTCAATCACTAAGAGCGAGAGTGTTAATTCCTAAGTCTACCGGTATTTTAGTTATCTATGTTAGTTCTAATCTATGTTAGTTCTAAGTTAAACCTATGCTAAACCTAATTCTAACGAATAAAAGGGGGTTTTCAGTCTGAGAGACTAGCACGGGTTTTGGAGGTAACTTAAACCTATTTTAGTTATGATAACACACACAAACAATTAATCAGAAGATAGAAGAGCGGTCAAGCAATTATAAGGAAACTGTATTAACCATGATTAATCAAATAGAATGCTGGTTTGTTTAATAGTGCAATGGTTATGTTATCTCGAAGGGTACATCGTTCCTAGATCTAGGCGGTACTTCTTCCTAGAACCTAGACAGGCCAGTTCTGTCACAATTAAACGCATTCGAATAAAGTAATTTTTGTTGATTATAATCTCTCTTAGGAGATTAATAATAGTGATCTTATTAAACCCTAGCTCAATGAGACTTTACTAACTTACTGCTTAATGGCTCTTTATATACTAGTAGTCCACTATCCAAGTCCTTACCAAGGGAATCATAACATCATTTGTTGATCCCAGGTCACCTGCTAGTCCAACTTGTTCACTAAACCAATGGCAAGGATAGGTAATTATTTATGATCCTATGATTCTAGATATATAAATTACGGATATGGAGAGCTATCCCGGTATCTAGCTAGCTCAATATTTTGCATTTCTAGACCCAACTGAATGATAGGTCGCATACTTAAGCACGTAAACGAGTATAAATTGATAAACATAATCAACAATCAACGATAAATAAAGCAATCAAGATAAATAAACCAAACATTAAATCTTTATAAACATGGCTAATACCTAAAGGTATTAGCCAATAACCATTGTATCGAATACAAACATAATAAATGAATCAACCAAGGTAACCTAACCAAGTTAAATGAATGATATTAAAAATTCAACGATTATTAGAGTATAGATGTTTACAAGTTGTTTCTTATGGAATTAAGCATGTTACTTGACCTTCTTTGCTCTTCTTGCCTTCTGAAAATCAACTTTTATGGTTAGGGTTTTGAAAATATGTTCAAGTACACCCTAAACTGGTGTTTAGGGATTCGTATTTATAGTGTCTATAAAAACATCGATACGCCCTATTGGTTGAGGTCAATACGGCGTATTGGGAGTTTCTTGGAGTAGAGACCACGTTCAATATCTTCTAGAATCTTTAAATAATCTTCAATACGATGTATAGAGTCTTCTGGATACGGCGTATTGCTCTTTGTTAATACAAATAATGTCTAAAAACGTTATTTATATTTTTCGACCTCTCAACGTTTTGATAATAACAAAATGTAAAAACGTTTACGATAAAATCAAACGTTTACAAATTATTAATCGTAAAATTCCATTTCTAAGATTATTAATCACTTAAGGTATAAACAAACAAATCATTAAGCATGATTAGTGATCAAGAAAATATTTTTCTCTTATCCATCACATTTTTACAAAAGAATTTCACAAAATTAATTATACAAAATATTTTCTAATTTAAAAGAAAAGTTTTATTAAAAACTTAAAATTTGAAATTCAAATTTTCTCCCCAAAATGGAAGGTTCCATACCAGATACAACATTTCCCACAAAAAGACAAAAAAGGGAGCGTAGTCTACTAGGCGGCCCCTTATAGGCCTGGTAACCCCCAGATATATCTAGGACCGTCGGGACCGCCCCTAGTGACCGTTGGATTTTCCTGTCTATAAATACTGCTCCATTCCTTCTAGAAAATCAGACCTCTTTGCACGAAATTTTCAAATAACTTTATCTATCTAAAAATCTTCTTTCTCTCTTTAAATCTCTTAATCACTAACATTCTTAGATCTTGTTTCAAGTGATCTAATCGCTTCTTCTCATCTCTTCCCTCTCATTCAAGTGCAAGAGAAGAACATTTGTATTCTTCAAGAAACGAATTGTTATTTAGTGATATCTCCTCTTTTCTTTTAAGTACCAAATCTCTATTGTAATTATCTTGTGTATTTGTGTGATTCGAATTGTGTGTAAATTCGATAGTGTAGATCTAGTGATTGTGTATTGATTGTGAAGTGGTAGATTGGTTCTAGCTAAGAATAGGACTCGACATTTAGCTTAGTGTCGAAAAATAACTTAAGCCGTGTAAAGGATTTTCTCCGCCTAAAAAGAGCTTGTTGACATAGTGAAATCTCGAGTAGGATACCCAGGGAGTGGAGTAGGACGAAGAGGTGCTTCGTAGCCGAACCACTATAAAATCTTGGCATCTTGGTTTGATTGTTCATTTCCTTATCTCTTCATATTAGTGTCATTGTTATTTAGCTTTAGTTTAGATTGTTATATTGTTTGTTCAGATTGTGAATTGGTTAAATATACAACTCGATATAAGTATTTTGAAAGCAAAATTTTAAAACATAAAACGAACCTGTAAACTATTCACTCCCCCCTCTAGTTTCCATAATTGGTATCAGAGCTAAGTTACTCAAGATTTTTAAAATATACTGTATTTTAAAGCTTCGATCGATCTATAAATATCTAGAAGGGCAATCTATGCAAAGACCATCACTTTTTGAAAGTGATAGTTTTATTTATTGGAAAAATAGATTCGAGACATATGTTAAATCAAAAGATCTAGACCTTTGGCATGTTATTACCAACAGTGATTTTCAATCTATTCAACAAAATCCGGAAACCAAATTAGATGAGGTTATCCCCTTTAAAAAACAAATCGATGATCTCAAAAAGAGACATGCGGAAAATAACAAAGCTAAAATGGTCATTTATAATGCTTTTCCTAGAAAAGAGTATGAAAGAATTTCCATGTGTAACACGGCAAAAGAAATTTGAAAAACTTTGTTAATCACCCATCAAGGTAATAATCAAGTCAAAGATAATAAGATCGACCTTTTGGTTCAACAATATGAACAATTCATCATTTCTGAAGGCGAATCTATAGATAGTAATTTTGATAGATTTAACACTATTATTACTAGTCTAAAAGCTCTTGATGAAGGTTATTCTAGCAAGAACTATGTTAGGAAGTTTCTTAGGGCTCTACATCCTAAATGGAGAGCAAAAGTCACGGCGATTGAAGAGTCGAAAGACTTAACGTTACTATCTCTTGATGAACTCATCGGGAACCTCAAAGTTCACGAAATGATCATCAAGCAAGATTCTGAAATAGTCAAAGCAAAAGTTGAAAGGAAATCTCTTGCTTTAAAGGCTAAGAAAGAATCTAGTGATGAAGAGTGTTCGACTTTCGGAAGTGAAGACAAAGAATATGACATGGCGGTAAGAGACTTCAAGAAGTTCTTTAAGAGAATAGGTAGATTTGTGAGACAACCTCGGAACGACAAAAAGACATCCAAATAAGCCGTGATGACAAGAACGGTAAAAGTGATAGAAAATGCTTTAGATGCGGCAACCCGAATCATCTTATTGAAGAATATCCAAAACCACCGAAAGACAAGAACCAAAGAGCATTTGTTGGAGGTTCTTGGAGTGATAGCGGTGAAGAAGATGATGAGAAGGTCAATAACAAAACGTATCTCGTAGCTCAAGCATCAAGTGAGATATGCCTTGGAGTCGACTTGGAACCCGATGAGTGGATAAAGGATAGCGGATGCTCCAAACACATGACGGGTAACCGAAAGCTCTTCTCAAGCTACAAGGCATACAACGGAGGTAATGTTATCTTTGGTAGCAATATTCGCGGTAACATCATTGGCAAAGGTACAATTTCTAATGACTCTCTCAAAATAGATAGTGTAGAACATGTAGATAATTTAAGATTTAACTTTTTAAATATAGGATAAATATGTGATAATAAATGTAAAGTAACTTTCTCTGAACATGATAGTGAAATCACTAAGGATGGTAAGGTCATAGTTAGAGGTATTAGGAAGAAAGGCTTATATGTGATGAAATTAGAAATAACCTAAAGAACCCAAAAATTTGATGTAGCAACAGATTGATATGAAATTGCCAACATTGAGGGCATAGGAGATTAGGTCACGCAAATATGCATCTCATTCAATCGTTAGCATATAAGGAATTAGTTAGAAACTTACCTAAGATTAAGTTTGATCAACACTTTCTTGTGATGCCTTGCAAAATCTAAAAGCAAGCTTACGCTAGTCATAATTGCTAAAATATAGTCGCAACGACTATATGCTAAACTCAATTCTTATGGATCTCTTCGTCCTTCCCGACCGTAACGGAGTTACAGAGGAAACCGATACACCTTGGTCATAGTAGACGACTACTCTAGGTATACTTGGACTAGATTCCTTAAGGACAAAACCAAAGCTTTCGATCATTCAAAAAAATTAGTCAAAAATACACAACCAATTAGGATGTATAATAAAGTCAATAAAACCAAAAACCGACCACCGGTAGGAAATTTGATACATGAGGCGTGCAATTTAGAGAGTTTATGATAATGCCAATGTAATTACACAATACTTCTCAGCTCCACACATTCCTCAATCAAATGGCGTGATGAAAAAAAAACACGGACTTTAATAATGATTAGGACTATTTGAATGAGAAATCGTTACCTATCAAACAAAAGTTCTGGTCGTAACGCCAATAGACACTTCTAACATACATTTCTCACAAACCGAATCCTAATTAGAGCCATCTTAGGACAAACACCTTACGAAACTCTTAAGAGGTAGTAAACCGACTCTAAATTACTTTATGAGTGTTGAAAGCAAGTGCTTCAGTTTTAAACACTAAAGACAACATACAAAGTTGGACCCAAAGTCATACGAAGGTACTTTTTTAGGTTACTCGCATTAATAGTAAAGCCTTGCAACAATCCTAAACAAACCTACTAGGTAAAGTTAAAGACAATCACACAACGAGTGACCAGTTCGATGAAACTCCTCCACCCTCTAAGACATCACCATTGGTGGATGATGACTTAGATAAAGAAGAATCAATTAAGGTTACCGAAAAGAAAAAAATTAGAAAAATACATTGAGGATGAAACTTTAGAGATTGACGAAATAGTCAACATTAAGGAATCTAGGAACCATCCACTAGATAAAACATCATAGGAAACCTTAATTAAAGAACCCTTAGATCACAAGCCCAAAACTAAAGTAACTTCTTTTGTTTTATATCAACTATAGAACCTACTAATTTTAATGAAGCCTAACGGATGATAGTTGGATAGTCGCTAATGGCAAGAAAATTTAAGAATCAATTCTTTGATAAACAGACGTTTGGGAGTTAGTTCCACAACCTCGGAATATGACTAGCATATGAATAAGTGGGTGTATTTAGAAATAATGTAAGACGAGAACGGTATTGTTATCTCGAAATATAGGCTAGGTTAGTTGGTCAAGGCTATTAAATCAACAAGAAGGGCATCGATTTCAGGATGAAACTTATGCCCTAAATTGCTAGATTTGAAGTCAATTAGATTCTATTAGCTTATCTTGTGCTTTAGTTTTTAAACTATTCCAAAGGGACTGTAAAAAGTGCAATTCCTTAACGGTTTTATCAATGAGGTCAAGGTATACTTGTGTCACAACCTAAGGATTCCATTGATTAGGGTTGAGGGAACGAGCCGAATCGGATGTTGGTATAAACTAATAGAACACACTTTATCCACGATCTTAAACAAGCACCCAAACCGTGGGGGTATGATTGATTAAAGAGGGTGGGGCGGTGTGAGCTGGGCGAGAAGGACAGTGAATATTAAATAGAATTGGTAAGATAACACTCTTTTATAAGAATAAAGTTCAAACCTCACATCGAGTTGCAACACATATGTCAACACATCATATTCAGCTCAACTTGTCAAGACATGTGTGATAAATTTGCCAAAATCATGCATGACGAGTAGGGTGAGCACGGTTCCGGAAACGTGGACCCGGAACCGAGAGAACCGAGAACCGAAAAACATATGTTTTAGACACCAAGAAACCGAACCGCATGCAACAAGCACTATTGGATGAAAACAAGCTCTTATTTATCGACTACGACGTTCAACACTCAACGACTCCCTATCAAGTCAACAATAATAGGCACGATTGACCATAGCAAAAACCCGGTGCAACATTCTCGTACTAAACAAATCGAAATACGTCACCACTTTCTTCGTGATAATGTCTAGAAAGAACATATCTCAATCAAAAAAGTATCGTCCGTTGACAACATCCAACATTCTTACAAAACCCCTTAAACGTAAATCGTTGAACTATCTATGTCTTAGTTTAGGAATGATGGAACGCATTCCATAAATCGTACTAGTCCGCTTCTCTTTCTTCTATCTCAATTCTAGTCCGAGTTCCATTCCATGTCGTGACAACTTAAAATACTTCATCCGAAGCACTTTAAGTACTTTTAATTCGTGAAATCCAAATTAAAATATCACTACTCCTTGTAAAATTTTCGTCAAAACCAAGTCTAAATTCCCTCACTAAAGGCGGCCCCCATATCCTCGGCGGCCCCCTAATATATTTGGGATCGCTTGACTATATGGGACCGCCATCAGAAAACTCGTATATTTCTCACTTAGTCAAAAAAATTCAAATCACTAAACCAAACACACCCCTTCTTCTCTGCAGCGACGAACACGACTAAAAAAACCCAAAAACTTCAAACATCACCATAAAACACTAATTGAAGATAAAATCAACACCTACATCATTCATACACATCAATTGTAAGTCATTTCATCTATTTTTTTTTTTCAATTTGAGTCTAGGGTTCATGATGAACACTAAAAATTGAATCTGGGGTTTTATTTGTTTTTTATTTTTTTTTATTTTTCTTCAATTTTGTACAATTAGGACTACTAGATTACAATGTATAACTAATATGCTTTCCGTAGACATGTGATTTACATGCATTAGTTTGTTTGTCGAAAAATTGATTTCGAACCAAAACCCCAATTTTATTTTCAAATCACTCACTTAGAGACATAATAAAATTATTTTAATAAGCACTCGTTAATACACTAAAAACATTTCTCAATACACATGCATAATGATCTCATGAACAAATGTCAAGATACAAATCCAAAATGTACCTTTTAGACCATGTTTTGGATGAGCAAAACAAACTAAGAGCGTCGAATTAACTCTTAAGATTTTTAATTTTAGGTCTAGTATTAATCTTTACTCCATACAAAATACTATGACGGGATATATATTTGGTAATGACATGGAATCCACCTCAACAATGACATGGACACACATTTAGAAATTTTGAATTTTGATTTTTGGATAAAATTTTGAAGATATACTCCATAATTAAATTTTGAAGATATACTCCATAATTTCATTTGATATTCATCCAAATAAAATACCTATAAATTTAAAACATATCTAATTATAACACATTTTGATTTGACTATGAGTGAACCAACGGAATTACGTTAAAAAAAACCAACGGAATAATGTTATTAGGTATAGATATACTGTAAAGGTATTTTGTTATTCACCATTTGTGTTGTTTGTATCATGTTGTGAATAATGTTATTTTGGTGACCTATGTTGTTGTTTATATAGTATTTGCATGTATTTGTTCTTAATCTTCAGGGGAAACATTTTATCTTTTAATATCATAGTGTTACTAACCTACTGTTTAGAAAACCTTTTTTGCAGGTATACCAAGAGAAGGATTTATGCCACATATTCTTGATGTAAATTCTGGAGAGGTGCATCTCTGATCCTTTTTCTATTTTTCGTGTTATGAATAGGAGTAGTTTTAGATATACCGTTCACTTACTGTTTAACTCTCTAAGTTAAAGATTAAGTTTGCTTATTGATTATCTTTGATTGATCCGTATTTATTATTTTTGGTTTCGTTGATTAACTAATTGCTAAGTGTGTATAATCATGATAAACTTGCGAGCCAAATAATGATGATTCTATGCCATATCCAACGTGACACTTCAACATGTGATAACTTCTGGTGGAACTGTCAGCTATGGGTATGTTTTCATATTAGGACCCTTTATATTATGGTTATTTAGATTAATGTTTATGTGTTCTTGAATCCTAGTGCTTTGTAATTCTTATTCATCAATCATTACTATGTGTAGAGTGTTTAAAGGATGGTGCTTTAAAGTTTGTTCTGAATTGGTTTTTTACGAACGCTTTAAGATTCTTTATATTATGGTTCTTTAGATTAATGGATATGCGTTCTTGAATCCCAGTGCTTTGTAATTCTTATTCATTAATCATTACAATGTGTAGAGATTATAAAGGATGGTGCTTTAAAGGTTCATCTGAATTGGTATTTCATGGATGCTTTGAGATGCTTTCTATTTTTGGTTCATTCATGGTGTCGGAGAATGATGGTCAGCGTAATAGGACTCGTGGGTTAAACCTATCACTATCTGGGCCAGATGGCCGTGTATTAGGCAGAAACGTGGCTCGCATTTTAGTTGCTGCATCACCCGTTCAGGTTTGAAGCATATTGTTAGATATTAGAAAAAGACTCGGTCACCCCGTGTATTTTACCGTTTATTGTTGCTCGTAGTTAAGTAGTTAATGTATAACATTCGGTAATAGGTCGGGTATTAAACCCAAAGTGTAAGCCCTCTACCAAGGCCTAGGCCGGTTTTTGTAGTTACTATATAAGCCTCTTACATGCCATGGAAGGGGTGGGTTAGTCATTTCATTTATACAAGTTCATTTTCTCTCACTAGAAAGTTCTCTCTCACTTTCTCTCTCTAGAACTTGGCTAATCCACTAGTCATTTGATTATGTTATGATTTCCAATATCCTACAATTGGTATCAGAGCACATGGGATGATTAGCTAGATTTTGTGTGCATTTTCTTGGTTAGTTTAGATCAAAAGTTTGGTTTTTGAAGGTATATAGTCTTGTTCTTGTTTTTCTTTGATCTTGATGTTTGTGATGTTAAAGTTTATGTTTTTATAGTTGCTATAGCCTTCTAGTACCAAGTTGTGCAAAAGAAACCAGGCAAAAACTTTTAAAAGGGTGATTTTAGGTGTTTTTAGGTGAAAAACCTAAATTTTCATTCTAGCGAGTTAGCTTACTGTTCTAAGATCTTCTTAGCGAGTTAGGTTACTGTACTGGCGAGTTGTCAGCATAGTACACTATATGTCAGAAAGTACTGTGTCAGCGAGTTGTCGTCTTGTGCAGGTAGCGAGTTAGGCAGCGAGTTAACCTTTCTTTGCAGGTAGCGAGTTGGATCTAGCGAGTTACAGGTAGCGACTTGGATCTAGCGAGTTACTGGTTAATTGAAGACAATTTTCTAGCGACTTGCGAACAAGAACTATGTCCAATTTGTTTCTTGCCAGCGAGTTATCCACTCTCTTCCAGCGAGTTACTACTAGCGAGTTACAGGTTATTTGAAGACTTTTTCTAGCGACTTGTGAATAGGAACTCTGTCTAATTTGTTTCTTACTAGCAAGTTATCCACTCTCTTCCAACGAGTTACTACTAGCGAGTTACAGGTTATTTGAAGACTTTTTCTAGCGACTTGTAAACAGGAACTCTGTCTAGTTTGTTTCTTGCCAACGAGTTGTCAAGTCTCTTCCAGCGAGTTACATTGCAACGAGTTGTGGATTTACCTAACAAACCTGTACAACAATTCACCATTTCAAACAATCAATCACCACTTTTAACATACAATCACTAATCATTGTTCGATCAACTTAATCATTTCACAATCAATTAAGATGGCTAATATTTAGGAAGACATCCAATGTGCCGGTTCTGATACCCGACCACCTATGCTTGATAGGACTGACTTTTCATCATGGAAACAACGAATTCGACTGTATTGTCGGGGTAAAGAGAATGAGGTAAACATCTTGAAGTCAATTGATAAAGGACATTTTCAGATGGGAACATTTCGGGAAACTCTTGCAGAAGGGAATGAAGGTGCCTTAAATCTAGGTACAGAACGACCTCGAGTCTATTCTGACCTGTCACCTGAAGATAAGGAAAGGTACAATGCTGACATTCGGGTAACAAACATCTTACTGCAAGGGTTGCCAAAAGATATCAACTCACTTATCAATCATTACACTGATGCAAAGGACATATGAGACAATGTAAAGATGCTCCTGGAAGGTTCAGAACTAACAAAAGAAGACCGTGAATCACAACTATATGATGACTTTGAACACTTTCGTCAGCATAAAGGAGAGACTATTCATGATTACTATGTCCAATTTGCCAAACTCATCAACGACATGCGTAACATCAAGATGACCATGTTCAGAATGCAATTGAATTCTACGTTTGTTAATAACATGTTGCCAGAATAGGGTAGATTTGTAACAGTAGTGAAACTGAATAGAGGTTTGAGGGACTCCAACTATGATCAACTGTATGCGTATCTAAAATAGCATGAGGCACATGCCAATGAAAACAAAATGATGTTGGAACGATTCACTCAGCCCAATGTTGATCCTCTCGCCTTGATGTCCAATGTTTCACATCAGCAGTATAATTCACAATCATATACAAATCTACCATCCACTTATGTTCCACCTCACTTTACTCACAACACTCAACTTGATTTAGGACTCTCTCCATCGGATAACTTAATTGAGAATTTAACCAACACACTTTCCCTACTCACCCAATCATACAAAACGTACCTTCCTTAAACAAAAAATCCACTTAGAACTTCATCTAACCCAATGAATCAAGCCATAGTTTAAGACGGCAGGGTTGTTGTTCAGAATGTTCAAGGTCGACAGGATAGAGGACAAGGGAACAATGCACGGGGTGCAGGTGCAGCTGGTTATGGGGGAACTCAGAATAGAGTTAGGAATACTAATCCAGGTCAAGCAAGGCAGGTTAAGTGCTACAACTGCAACGGTATAGGCCACATAGCAAAGAACTGCACTCAACCCAAGCGTCTATAGAACTCCGAATACTTCAAAGACAAGATGTTGTTGATGCAAGCTTAGGAGAACGAGGTGGCATTGGATGAAGAGCAGTTATTGTTTATTGCAGGTGGACAAGACAATGCCATTGATGAAGATGTGGATGAGAAACCTGTTCAGGACTTAGCACTCAATGTGGATAATGTGTTTCAAGCTGATGACTGTGATGCTTTTGATTCTGATGTTGATGAGGCTCCCACTGCACAGAATATGTTCATGGCTAATCTATCATTCGCAGATCCTGTTTATAATGAAACTAGTCCGTCTTATGATTCGAACATTCTATCTGAGGTACATGACCATGATCACTATTAGGATGCTATTTGTGAACATCATGAAGAACACGAGATGCATGGCGATGTACAACCAACCTACATTGTTGATTCACATGGTAATTATACGAGTGATAGTAATATGATTCTGTATGATCAGTATGTAAAGGACAACGCAGTGCCAGTTGTACAAAGTAATGTATCTTCTATTCCAAATGATGTGTACATGATGATATTTAATGATATGCATGAACCGCATGCCCAATCTATCTCTGACACAACTCAGAACACAGTAGTTGATAATTCATTAACTGCTGAACTTGCAACATATAAGGAATAAGTTGAACTGTATAAAAGATGGGCCAGGTTTGAATTAACAAAAAGAGAACAAAAGATTGATGAACAATTAAGAATAGTTATCACTGATCGTAATATTAAGGAAGAAAATTTGAAAAAGGAACTTCATTCTGTAAAAATGAAACTTGCTTCTACCATCAACCATAACAAGTCAATGGTAGAAGAAGTTACATCTTTAAAAAAGGATTTTAAATGGAAAGAAAACAAATACCTTGAAGAATTTTTGGACATGAAAGCTTTAAAAGAAAAGGTCGAGG
>BQNB010004822.1:87142-105566 GCA_026074375.1 Tanacetum coccineum
TACCTTTTTGCCTTGGTCAAGGGCATTTGGTTGAGATCTGCATTTGTGTTGTTATATATATATACTATCTGACGAATCAGGGACCTAGGCAAGGTTTTTAAGCACCAAGACTAGATTCAAGTTCTAGACCACAAAGATTAACCAAGAAAATTACAAGCAAACACAGCCTAGTGAAACCACCATTTTAGTTCATTTATTATGTAGTGATCTTTGAACAATAAGAATTCTGTTAAGTTTCATGTATTTTGGATTAGAGTATCAACTCTAGTAGATGCAAGACATTCTTACCATCCACAATTGTCATCTAACAATTGTATTGTTATTAAGTGTTTGGTAAATGTGATGTGTCTATGTTTTTTTAATCATGTTATGTTTGTTGAGTATGACCTTCTAAAGTCAACTATCATGTAGTGTATGTTTGCTTAGCTTGACCTTCTAAAGTCAACTGTCATGTAGTATATGTTTGCTTAGTTTGACCTTTTAAAATCAACTATCATGTAGTGTATGTTTGCTCATCAAGGTTGTAGTACATTGTTGGTCATAATTTGTTGGTCATTTTCCTCAGTTTGACCTTATAAGGTCAAACAAGATCATTAATTTTGGTCATATTTCTATATTTGACCTTCTAAAGTCAAGTGAAATTTAAAGTATGTTTTGGTAAACAAAGTAGTACATTGTGTTGGTAATTTAACTAAGTTTGACATACTCTAAACAATGTAGTGCATTGTTGGTAATTTTGCTGAGTTGACCTTCTAAAGTCAAACTGAATTATTTTAGACAACAAAACCAAATGCTAGCTGTGCACATCAACCAACAAACTAAAAAATAAACAATGTACATACAAGAGACCAATTTCCATTACTGCTTAACCAAAACAATTAGTCGTTACATCATTTGGATCATAATCCTAACCAACAGACATCTTAGATCATATTACATAAAGACAAACAGACAACATCTTCCCATCAAACTAAACCAAAAGTTAACCACTAGACCTAAGATAAAAGTAGAAAAAAAGCAAATGCCAACCAACTGAAAATCAAATACATCTTCAAGTTCCTGTTTGCTTGCACAAGCACCATCAAATCAGTTTCCATCATATTCATTGCCTTTAACAAACCGGGTATTATCATCATTGCTCTTTGACACAGGGGGATCCACCAAATCAAAATAATAAAAACTTTCACCATTATTATGTAGGCATGCAAGGAACCTACGACCTGGATTAGTATCCGTCCATGAAGTTCGAGTGACTGCAAAATGCCCACAATAACATAAGGCCATTGGATTAGGGTTCTTCGAAGTAATGGTTGACAGGTTTCTGATTGAGAGAATGTGTGAATAAATTAGGCGGGGTGGGAGTTATAAGGTAGGTTTTTGGCGGAAAATCGTGGGTCAAGAAGTAGGGTAACAAAGGTAGTCCTTGTGGTATTATTACTATGAACTGATGAAAATGCCCTCACATTGTTATCGTCCTATTGGATGGATCAAATCGTGTTAAAGGGACGGTAAACCCAAAAAACCCAATTTAGACAACCATATGGACCATTAGTGTAATTAGAGGCGTTTTAGGACCAAACATGCAATTTCATGTAAACCACGAGGACCATAACTCTGTGAATTTTTTACTCTAGCTTTCCTTCAATTTTATGTAAGGTAAAGAGTTATTTAGTATACAATCACTAAAAGATAGATAACAACATGAAGAACGACACAAGAAAATACCCGATCATTTGTATACTCCGTATAAAATTACATATCATTTAAGTTCAAATTAAATTTGTTTGTGAAAAGATGGTCGATTTAATATAATGGATGCTTAGTTGCAAACTCAAGTGCACATTGTAGGTATTAAAATGATGCCAAACATATTCTTATTTTTTGTCTTGCTTTAGAGATGGAATGAACATTTGAAATGCGTGTGTTGTTCGACGTATTGATGGCCCTAAAGAGTTCACGAAGTCGAAGAGCATGTTTAGTGTTTAAAAAAGAGATTTATTTTTAAGTAATTGAGATTCCCCTCCTAAACTTGTTACACTGATCGACTTGTGCAACCAGATGGTTGCTAGACACGTCTCATTTTATGGCAGAAATAATAGATATTGAGTGGTTGGTCTTTTTTTTTCGCGTCTTGATGTACTTTTGCTTGATTTAGTTTTGTTCCTTTCATTAAGATGCTTGACCGGCGACAAGTAACAACTACATTTGTGTGACAGACGCCGAGCATATCTAATATATTTTTTTCGGCGTTCATGATAAATTCGCCATAAACATGTGTTGAATAACTATTAAGTTGCAAAAGTGACCAAAATGAGAAATGCACTTGCTTTAACCATTTTGTGACAAAAATTAGAGAAGGGTGCTACTATTGGTACCCCTCCTGGCCCACCGAATAGTACAAAAAAGGTACAAAAGATTCCTTTTGTACCCCCTTTTACAGTACAACGCATTTTTATATCAGGTTATGTTTCGTATTTTTTTGACAGTTTCATACTTTTGACTCGTTAAACTTTATAATTTTTATTCAGCGCTTTCAGTTTCACAGTTTTATAATATAAGCAAAATTTTATTTTATTTTTAAAAAAAAGACGAAAAAAACCCGAAAAAACAGGGGTACAAATGGTGTTCTAGTAATGGTACGTATAACACAAGCCATAGAGAATCTACAACATCTTATGAATTTTCTCCTAAAAAACACACAAACACACACATCTACAACATCTTAAGAATGCTGAGATCCCTAGGTGCGTTGAAGAAAAGCACAAAACAGTTTATTGACCAAGATATCTCCTTAGTACACCACTCACACTCATGTATCATGCATGCATCATACATGCATCATATAACACATATGATTATCTATTTTTAATAGACTTGTTTTGTTACAAATATATAAAATTAGAGTTTATTCTAACATGTACACCAGAGGCACATGATAAGGTGGAGACAAAATGCTGTGTGTCACAATTTGATTGACTAGCATGTGATTGTGAGGCCTGATAATGATTAATAATAATAATTGCTGGCCAATGAGACTGTGACATGCAGTCTCTGTCCTCACCTTATCATGTGCGGTAGAAAAACCCATAAAATTAATTAATGAAGGAAACAAATTTTAAATCGGTATTTGAGTGTGACCTTGTTTAACCATATATGGAGTACAAAATGGGTAGCCCCAGATCCAAGTTGAAGTCGGCGGCTTTCTACTGTTGACTCAGTTAGCTAGGCTGCAAATCCCATTTCTCGATATCTTTTAAAGCAGCCTGGAGTGTATATGTTTTCTTTCTATGTTAATTGTTGCTGGAAGTGTAGAAATGAGGTGTTTTCGAAGAAGAGAAAAGTTATTGTTGGAGGCGAGTTCGCGAAATAGATTAGACAGGGTGTAATGGTCCAAGTCGGCCGGTCAGCTTGGCCGACTCGTCGGCCATCAGTAATTGTAATTCTTATTAGTTAATTATCAATTACAAACCAAGATATATATAACCACAAACCATAACAAATAATCTTAACCCTAACCAATAAACACTTGGGCTAATCCTAATTGTACTCGTCCACTAACATATCTACCATGTACACAAAGATATTTCATCAATTTAATAAACACGAATAGATCACTATTCCAACCTGTAACCCCCATGTGATATACAACATAGTGACTTTCATGGAAGGTACAAAACCTTTTCTGGATCTACAGTGACAAACAATGGTATTACACAAGAGACAATGATGCCTAGCTACCAAAATGATGTGGAAACTAGGAGCATCTTAAACTAAACCCGATATAGAAAAGACTCAATAGGTAACTTACAATATAGCGGCAACCAAGTTCCATTATTTTCCATTTATGTATGTATGTAGACTACACAAGTTATAAACGAATTTTTTTTCGTTCATTTTAAAATATTCTAAAAACCTTGTTATAAAAATTAAATATATATTCTAATTTTAAAGTTATTAACTTTCAATATAAAGTTTCATACGCATAATTGTTTGTGTATAAGTATAACTAGATTATTTTTAGATTTTATTACTTTTATAAGGTCAAAAGCTTCACATTTATGCAATAAGTTTATAAATATTGAAACATTAACTTTCCATCTCCATAATATGATCGAGAAAAATTATTTTAACTTATATATGTAAATAAAGGGCATAAATATATGTATGTACAATTAACCAATAAAAAAAAGAAAATTAGTCAAAACGACAAGGACTTAACATATGAAAATAATACCAATGTGGATCTTAAAAATCAAATGGGAGATCACAATTTTATTTTTCATCATCACCACCTAAACAAAAGAGGGTTTTCATTTACTCATCAGATAAAGCTTTTTGTTTCCATGTGCCACTTTTTAAAGGATACATCGTTTTCATGGCATAGCCTCTTTGATGATACAGTGGTAGTAATATTTTATACTATTAACTTGTAGCTTTAGGCTTTAGCTGTGGACTGTAGCGTGTGTGTGCGCGCGTACGACTAGATGCGTGTGTCTTCTCAAGTTTCATGTAACAATGAGTGTGTGTTTGTGTGTGTCCTTTGAAACAGACATGACTTTGAGTTGTATGGAATGATGTTGAGATGCCTGTTTTGTTAGTATCTTTTTCATAGTACATTATTGCTACTTTTTTTTCGTGCATTATCGAGACATATTGGTGTTTGGATTAGCTTAATATGTAAGTTTATAGGTTTATTTGAACTTGAGAAATTCAATAATCTTAAATTCTAGAGGTTTATAAGCATTACTAACTTAAGCTGATCCATCTCGTTCTGAAAAATATAAAGCTAACTAATTGACTTTAGTTAGTCATTAGCTAACATTTTTTTTGGGTAAAGGGTTTCCCCGGTAATATTATTACTTCAAAAAACATTTAAGTACAAAGGATAAGGGTGAATCCCACATTTTCGCCCGTTACATAGGCAAAACTACTTCCTTATAGGAAGATACACAAAATGACTAGACTACAAAAGAAACAAGAAACTATTTCTTCCTATGACCTCGAACTCAGATATCCAAATTATTGCATATCTCTTGAAGCTTGTCAGGAAGATCCTGAAGTTCATACATATCATCATCGTATGGGTCTTCATCATACTCACCATTCTCATAAAAATCCCTCCATTGTTCCAGCAAACTTTGAGTTTCAAAACCAACCCTTTTCTAAAGCCATAGAACGAGCCATATCATTATCAACTGATTCAACATCATCCTCACTATCATGATCACCTGGATAGTTAACCTTTTTTAGCAGATTACCATCATCATCCACTAGAGTAACCTTCCCATCAATAATTAGCTTTTCAATCTTTCCAATTTTTTCAATAATAGGGGTAGTGGCAATACTACTAGTTTTAACATTCCAGAAGGAGCCAATAGAATTGGCCATGTTACTAGCCAAATTTGAAGTCCCCCCATTGGTACCCAACTCCTCATCATTATCAACTAAGTTAAGCACATCAAATGAGTTTGAATTACTAACCTCTTTAGTAGGCTCCACAACTTTCTTCTTATTACCGCTAGTGTTGGCAGTAGGCTTTTTAGAAACAGGTTTATACTCTTTAGCTGGTTTAAAACCCACTTTCGGACCAACAGAAACACCTTTAGAAGCCTGACTAGGCTTCTTCAAGTTTTTCGCCACATCCAACCCTAGATTCTTGGGACACTCCTCCCGAGTATGACCAAAAACCTTACAACACGCACATCTAGGGGGGTTTCACACATATTCAACACGAACAATACATGTGTAAAACCCCTCCCAAGTAAGTTTAGGCATAGCCACCACAATAGTATCTTTCAACTCTACATCAGCCTTAAGCTTAATCATTGTTCTAGCATAGCTTGACCTGCCCCAAGATTGCAAGCACATATTAGAAGTATAAGAGTCAAGCATTAAAGGAGTACCAAGTTTCGTAGCAATGGCACTCAAGCCATCCTCACTAAACGTCGTAACATGAACACCATAAAGTTTAACCCAAACAAGAATATTCCCAACATCTTCTTTCAATAAATTCACATTCGGGTTTCACTTTTTAAGAATAAGTGGATGATTGCGAATAAATCATGGACCACTTTCAAGCATAGCATTCAAACCATCCATGGAGCTAAATTAAAAAGAGAATAACATAGTAGATAAGTTAAGCATTGATTTAACCAAGCCAAATTTACCCTTAGTGTTTCTAACATAGTTAGCAACAACGGGGTAAGCCACTCTCTTTCCCAAGAAGAAATCATAGGCAGTCTATCATTAATAGCTCTAATAGACTCAACCGGCACAATTACATCAATCCCGTTCCCCCGTGTGTAAATAAAGTACGAAAATTCAAAGCTTTCCTACTCGATTCACCAGTAACATTAGCATATGAAGACTTACTAGGGAAATTACTAGCCGAAGTAGATCCCTGCGTAGGTAAGGGTGAATACGAGTTCAAACATGTATTCTCAACATTCGGAGTAGTTGTATCAACCAAAGAACTTTGTTTCTCCTTCACCACTTGCTCGCCAATCACATTACCAAGCTTACTAACCTCAACTGACTTATCCGCCATCAAACCTTGCTTCTCCTTCACACCCCTCCCAACCCTCACTCCCCATTTACTCAAAAACCCTCGCTCCATACCCAATGTATCCGACCTGCAACGAGTAGTACAAAAAACTAAAAGAACATACGCCTAATCTTCAATTACGAAAATCCTAGATATCTAGGGTTGGAATCAAAAGCACAAGGAACAACTTGCCTGATGATGTATGAAACTCCCACAACTTATTGATGATGTATACACACTTGGAAAGAAGATAACGAAACCCTAAGACACAAATTAATCGTAGAAATCCTTAAAAAATACTACAAAGATTCATGTGTTAAATACGACAAAGTCAATGTGAATTAATGCACAAAGAAACAAATCAGTGTGATTAATGCCACAAAGTTAGTGTAGGTAAATACCAGAAAAATCAAAGGGGTATGAATTAAGGATTAAAAACGATCGGTTAAGGTTTAGGGATTCGCTTTTTGTCGCCAAAGGGTTTCGTGGGTATAAAACTTGTAGGGTAACATATTTTTTCTTTTCATTACTAAATAGGAAAGAGCAAAAAGAAAGAATAAAAAAAGACTAAGGAAAAGCTAAAATTGGATCACTGATCAATTCTAACCAAATTGATTTCACGATCATATTATGTAAGATCTACACTTGAGAAAGAGCTTTTGCTTCCTCAGCACAAGTGTTTTTTTTCCTTGTGAGAAACTTTTTGTTTGAATATTGTCTTTGGCCAATTTGAATTGACTAAAATACCCTTGTCTTCTTTTCCTCCATTTTGCACTTAAAGAAGGGAATTTGAGTCACTTCAATTTGGTCAATAAAATAGAATTTACATAGTAGTGGAAGGCAAACGCGCAACAAGCTGCGCCATAAACCCTTTTTGAATTGCAAAACTTATTCTTTTAAAAACAATATTTGTGAATCTGGGAGTCATAATATTACTATGCATTACTCGTTGAACTCTGTTGAGGAGCTCCACTGCCTCGGGTGCAAGAAAACCAAAAGTATCGAACACAAAAGGAATAAACACATGTTGATTTTTAATGAATGCTTTCTCGTATTTTGTCACTTTGCACGAGGCGGCTTTCAAAGCAGCATGTCTCACTGTAAAACCCCGACTACTCAAACCCACAAGAGGAAAACCCCCGGTTAGGCCGACACACGCATGTTTTCCTCCAACCGATCAAAAAATCAAAAACGTCAGCTGGTCTGAGTGTGAATCTTCCATCCAACAGGTCAGTCAAAAAGTTCACAGGTGCTTCTTTCTTAGTAGATATCCCGGCACGACTACATACATCAAAAAGGACACCCCTAACCATGTCGTGTCGGTACTTGAAACCTCGGAGCTCTTTACAATGAACCGCATGTTCTCTAAAGAAATCCAAACATGCCTTGCGACAAACTGGGCATATCTCATCAACCGAAAATAATAGAATCATGAGGCGATACATTTGTTGATCATGTATTTATAATGCATTATATATACCCCAAGATCATAATTTGGCTTAGGCCGACTAATATAATATCATCTAATAATACTTTCTCGCACTTTGAGCGTCGAAAACTCGATGTGGAGAAGAATATTATAATCATTTAAACTAAACCTCAACATAATTTTTTTAATATAGTTATCTTGACAAAAAATCTAGAATTTAATAGCACCCAGTCGCACATAAGGATAATATGAAAAAAAGTGTTTTCTTTATGACTGTCGGGACTTATAATAATGCGCATGACTAGTGGAGGCACCTTCCATCAGCATTTTTTTCGAAATTGAATTATGAATTTAAAGTGGCTGACGGCATCAACTAAATCAAAGCTTTTTTAAAGTTATAAGCAAAATATAGAGCTAATTGTTTTTTCAAGGTTGATGGCTTGTTACGCGCATGACGATGTGTCCTAGAGTGCAAAGGCGATCCCAATAAGCTTTTCGTCCCAATTTTTATATGAATCCATTTGTACTAACAGTGTAATTCAACTCTTAACAATTCGAGAGTTATGATCGAAAAAGTGGCATGCGTTTTTTTCCTTTTTCAAGAACGAATAAGGGCGACGGTTAGGGTTGTACATGGTTGTATAAAGGGTTCATGAAGGCCTTCTAGGTTTGTGGTTCATACTCGCTGTAATACAATGTTAAAACATTGAGTTCCCATCTATGTAATGCATCTACGTACTTAATATGCAATTAAAATAGATACTTAGAACTCTAATAAACTCAAAACCCACAACCAAACACGCGCCGACTAACACAATATCTTCTGATACCTCATAACATTTAAAGGTGGTATTATGGATACCTGTTTTACCACATCTATCCCATTTTTACCCATTGTGCTACCAGGTTAAGACAATTTTTTACGGTTTTTTGTTATGTTTTTTTCTTTTAATACTGTTGACTTGTCAAACTTTTATATTTTATGTTCCGTATATTTTTACGACAGTTTTACCCACTATATTAATAAGACAAGACAAATTTTAATGGTTTTATCCTTCGTATTTTTCGTGTTTTACTACTTTTAATTTATCAGACTTTATATTTTTTGTTCTATTATTATCTCATTTTTATAATAAAAGTAAAATTGTATAGAAATAAAAAATTCAAAAAAGTATAACTTGTATCTAAACTTTGGTTTAAACGAGGGGGTCGGCCCGCGCTCCGCTGCGGGACGACTCGTGGGCGGCGTTGTTGTTGATGGCAGAATGAATTATCTAAGATGGGCAAACCCGTTAAAATTTCGTTCTTTCATTAAAACTTAACCAAATGAGTTTGAACAGAAATTAAATCTATGTAGTAACATCCCCATATTTGATCAAATGAAGCATCATTATAACATTTTCCAAGTAACATGTGAAATTACAGACCTGTGCGTAATCTTCTTGGCACATATACATCATCAACCCTATGACAATCCAACGTAAACAGCAAATTTCAAAAGGGAATGCCACTGAAAATTCATAGTATGCATAAGTTCTTATAAAAAATGCTACACCAACAACATATAAGCCTTAAAACAATCATAAGCACCACCACATTGTTGACCTAACGAATTTTACTAACAAAGAGTTTATATGATAATATCCTTAACACTCTCTAGCATATAGGTACAGCGAACACATCGATCTGCAACTATTTTTTGAAATGGATTCAATTTGAAATATTACATAAGATTTGGAATAAGCAAATCCTAAACTGATTATTCAAAGTTGTTTACATCACTATCAAATGTTGCACTTTTTGGGATCGCTTATTAGATCGCGTTTGGGTAAGCTTAGTAGAAATTACAGTGTTTTATTTTCAACACTTTTACAGGAACAATGAAACAGAAAACAAAGTAAATTGGAGAAAAGCTATTTACCCCGAATTAATCTGGAATCAAAATTTGAATCCCTGATTCTTTCTTTCAAACTAAATACTCGTGGTGGTCAAAAATAGTTCCTTTAGTAGTCGCTTCTTGATCTGCCATCTATTTGGCGGAAGCTTGGCAGGCCGACGTTGGGTCACTTGTTTACCGTCTCCATATATCAGTTCCTTGAGAATTCTTTTGTTTATTTCCCATCTTCTCACCGGAAGCCTTAGACCTGCAAATTCAGCGAAGAATTCGTTAAAAATATCGCTACAAAAGTTTATGAAATTAGAGAGGAGTAATTCTGAAAAGTAAAAAAATAAATAAATAATGAGAAGTGTGGCTTTACTTAACTCTTAGCATAGAAGTGCATGCTCCTGAAAATTCAAATGAGTCCCTAATATTCAAAATGTTTTACCCATTTGATCATATCAGTTAACAACCAAGGAACTTTTTGGGATTGGTTATTAAACTACTAATCGGATTATTGCATTTTGAGGCAGTTAGTAAGAAGTTTTGAGTATTCATATAGAGGCAAATTGCTTATGATAATCATATCATTTGAGGATGAGATAATCAGTTATAGACTTGCTTATTCAAACACACATCTCAGTAGCCTCTTATTTTTCATAAGATCAATTAAGAATAGATATAATCAGGTAGATCATATGCATACAATAACCAACCAACGAAATTACACACTGACCTTTCTATGCAGATCAATCACACGATGTAGACAACTCTTGATGTTACTGGTGAAATGACGTCCGTAATGAAGGTGGCCAGGGCCTGCAAATAGGGACACCAAATTTATGACCATCAGAATCTACGTCTGTCTAGTAGTTAAAAGGATCAAAATAACAGTCTTATAACACAACAAAAACTTACACATGGCTGCTATTTTTTATGTACGCCATTTCTGCAGCATCACCAACTCTTATCCTAGTCCGAAGTACTCTGGTATATCCTCCTACCCGATCTCTGCACAGCCAATGTGTTGTTTTATCAATGGTTGATATTGAGTGAAAGACTTCACAAATAAGAGATATAAAGCTCACTTGTATTGGTAAGCCAGCTCTGTAAATAGTTTGTGAATAACATCATCTTCTCGCACAAAGGCAACAACACGCCGCACAAAGGCAACAACACGCCGCACAAAGGGTGCCCTGTAATAGTTGCAGGACTGTTAGTGCAGCATAAGGAAAAGCTATAACAGTTTTCACTCATTAGATAAACGACGGAGCAAGTAAGGTATCTAGGCAGCTAACAATCGCCTAGTGAACCAAACCTGAAATTACAAATAAAAAAAAGCGGACGTCCGCGATGGCTGCAAACCTAACAGGCTTTACGATGCATTTAGGAAAAATTAATGATTTTTTCAAAAATTAACATTACATTGAAAAAAATCCATAGGTGTCTTGAGACCCGCGGGACACCCTGGTTCCGCCCATGCTTGTATATAAGGTAGTAAGGTACTACGTAGTATAATCACCAAACCAGAGTTTTTGTGTACGGGTTTAATTTACACCTAATTTTGGTAGCACCTAGTCCGAATAGATTCGGTAACGGGCTGGCCTCCTATGAATTCTATCTCTTTCTTTTATTATAACAACCAATTATCGTATGAACATATCAAAATACTTAAGGCGTCAAGAGGGCATAACTAACACGAAATAATATGCAAATAGGTTGATTCCGGTTATTTATCACACCAAACAGGTCGAAGGAGTAAAATTTAGAAAACATCGTCATCTAACCCGTAATGGTGTCCATGAAAGTGCATGCCACAGCCACTTGTAACCGCAATCTCCTGATCTCCATCGACTGCCTCATCACTGCCTTCAGCCCACTCTACATTGTTCTTCTTTATCCCAGAAACTTGTTTGTATAATCCATCGGGTCAGAAATAATTTGCCGGGTCGGATTCGGGTTCCTGTGTAGTATAAGGAAGACCGGATCGGGTTGGGCCGGGTCGGGTCTGTGTGAACCATCTCATCTAGCCCAACTGAGTTGCACGAAACCACCTGCACATATAATATATATCAGATCAGATTAAAAAATTAACAGGTTCCAAAGTAAATAGTTGTCATTTGTCAAACTATTTCGTTCAATTTTTTTTGTCATACTATGATTATCTTATAAAATTTAACTACATAAAGCGTTAAAATAAGAAAGATTGAGTTTTAACCTTGCAGTGGCTATGAGAAACATTTGCTAGACAACTGGTTCGGTTTGCGGATCAGATTTACCCAAAACAGAATTACAGCAACCTGCAAATAAAATTGTTAGCTTAATAGAACTTTTAGGGTGAATTTACAAAGTAATAATACTTCATGACACAATGTAGTAACACTTACAGTTGAGAAACGACACTATCATCACTCTGTGTGGAGCATGTGATGCTAGACCAAGCTGGTAAGTCGCCATCTCCACACGGATCATTTCCAATCCATGCACAAACCACTCTCCATCCAAAAGTTAATTTAATTTCATTCAAGGCTTTCACTACACAATAATCAAATATAAGTCATTAGCTGCAAGTGCGTTTTATTCATACCACTCGGACTCTCCAAACCAAGCGTAAAAGGCTCACAACTTTTCCTTTAAAATATATGTTAGTTTAAATTAGTTGTAATTGTATGTGTCTGGTGGGATCCATTTTTATTGTAGCCAAAATGTTTTGTAGATTCGAAAACTTAAGATTATGTCCTTGTGTTAAAACATAAATCTTCTACACCAAAAAATATAACTCCTAACTATATCAAAGGTGCAATAATACCTTGGTGGTATTAAGTCGTTAAGAACTGGCATCTACCTTAATGACACTACCATAAAGACACTACCTTAACGATTTAGGCTCGAATGCAACCATTCTTTCTAATAAACGAAGAGCAAAAGGACCTGCATTTGGAAACTCTGCGAGAAAGGGATAGGTTTTTTCATTACCTCGTGCGAGCTTTAAGCATCCCATCGCCTTCTCATTTCTCATCTGATTATGTTAAATCAATGTTACTACTCAAAATGAAAAAAAAGTCATATAGCTTTTAGAGATGTTTGGATTATGATAGCAATTATGTCATAAAAATATAGTAGTACGGGTTAACGGAGAATAGGTAAATACAGCAGCGGAAGACGGGCGGGGTAGACAAGGGAGGTGGGGGGATGAGGTGAGGAGTGGGTGGGAGGTGGGGGGGGGGCGGGGGGTCGGACTGTCATTGTGGAGCGGGGAGTGGACCGAGGGTAGCTTGGGGTTGGAGGGGGGGGGAGGTAGAGGGCATTGCGGGGGTAGAGGGGGGGGGGGGCTGGGGGCGAGGGGCGGGGGGGGTTTCATTTGGAAATATTGACAAATCTGATCAATTAAAATTATGAAATGATAATATGGTTGTAAAAAACGTTTTTTAAATAGAGATACTAGGAAACAAAACTAAAATATCTAAACTTTTGACTTTCAAAGAAAATAAAACACAGCTTCATGTTGCAACAATATCAGAGCTAATACACACATCCAAACACCCTCTATATGATTAATCAAGTGTAAGTTAAACAGACCCTGGCTATAGCTTCAGGCTGCGAGAGGTGCCCCAAAAGATGGAGCGGGGGGGGGGGTTCAGGGACAAGATCCAGGAATTGGAGGATTACGGCACGGCGCCCTATTTTGCCTGTTAAATGAATCAGGACACACGTAAAAGTTCTGCAAAAATAAAGAGCAAAACAGATTCATTAAATAGGATTTTTTTAACTTGCTTTTGTTGAACTACAATGGCACTATATCAATTAAATTATATCATAAAAGTGCACTACTTACTATCTTACCTTAGAGAAAAATGATCCGCACAATTCTGGAGCTTTGTACCATCTTGTAGCAACATGATCCTGTAAACAAATTTCAATAAGCATATGTACTTGATTTACAGACTATAGTCTAGAAGAAAATAATTAGATTTAGGTACATACTGTCCAAAATATTGCAGTAGGTGTATCATTAAAGGTACACATGAACTTATATTTGATAGCCTCTCACTTGTGCTACCCACATGGCCCAGGGGGGGGGTGGGGGGTATGGACCAAAACCGTTTTGAATTGATTTAGTGTTAGCAAGCCTTGGGGGGGGGGGGGAGTGCCACGTAAACCCCACGCGATACCTGTAAAAAGAAATATATCACCATAACTCTGAGTTGAACAAAATGATACACATTATGCAGGGGCGGGATATAAGGGGAGGGGGGGGTGGGGGATATGGTAGGAGGGGGGGGGGAGGGGGGGGGGGGGGAGTGTTGCGAATATGCACTTATAGTGGTGTGTGGAAAAATAGGGGGAAAAATTTCAAGGTGGTTATCAATTGAAGAGGACATCACAGTAGTAAAACAGATAGGAATACATTGCAATCTGACTGGAGCAGTTGTCGCCGTTCTCTTGGGGGTAGGCGACGGGAAGGTCCAGCAAGCATTATAGATACCGAACGTCCGGACAGACGGGGGCGCGGTAACATCGCGGTAGGGCTAGCATCTGACGTAGATTTTAACCCTTTTTGAAGTTGTGGGTCTAACTTTAGCATAAAGTATCTTGTTTTTCCCAGATATTTCGCAAGTCTAAAACAAAACTTATATTTTCTTTGTTCGATACACCGAATTATAATCAATTTTCCTTAGTTTAATTGCGTTATAGCAAACAGGTGCTCATTTCCTTCTATCTTTTTTCTTACCAAAATTTTGTAATACAAAGGGTAGCATTACATAAACGGCAAAAAGGAGGCTAACTCCAAATTTATGTAATTTAGCCTAATATCCAACACAAAATCCAGCACAGCCTAATTTTGAATTTTAAACAATTCTTTCCCCTAAGAGCTTCAACAACACTCTGTTAAGTAATAGATTAATTTTAAGCAGAAACGACAACAATCTCAACAGCAAAATCAAAGCCTCAGATTATACATGCTACTATAAAATGACATGGATTGATATGACATTTATAAGTCACAACAGCAATGGATATAGAATCTCAGACACCCCCTAATTTAGCATCTATTAAAAAAACAATAATAATAACAATAACGCAAAAAAACCTCATATCAATATTTGAAATTAAATTTTTTAAAATAATGGGGTGAAGAATAGCTTATAGACCTATTTTAGATGGTGTTCTTTTCATCTTCATATTGTGAAACTCTCGTCATCCTGAAGCATACAACACACATAATCAAGAAACAAGATGACATAAACAATAACATGATTTATTCGGTTGATTCACATGATACAGTTTAGAGGAAGTGAAAAACTTCGGTTAATCTTCAATGATAACATTCTTCAACTCATCTTCAATGAGCGTTGTGTGCTGATGATAGAGAGGGAGAGAGAGTCAGATCTCATAATTTACTTAACTAGAGAAGGTGAGAGAGAAAGAAGACAAGTATCAAAGAAGGAGATACGTGTCTTATCCACACGTGTTTAATAACTATGATGGATCGGGTACTCCTGGCGGGTCATGTTTTTGAGGGGAATAAACAAAGATAGATCCGGACGAATTTTTTAATAACGAGGTTTGTAACCCGCGCTTCGCCGCAAAGCGCGGGTTTTTTAAAATTATGGCAGTTTTCATTGACGAATAGTGTGATGGGGTAGATATCTAAATGGCTGAACATGAGCAGATTTCTAGATGTATACCAGCATTGCAATCAAACATAAAAATGTTTAAGAATAGAACAATTTCAAAAATATCCCGCTTCTCAAGTGTACATGGCAGCGTAGCACGTGGTTTTGACTTGTTTTACAATAGTACACCTTGTTCATTCTCATAATGCTTGTGCAATTACTAATTCCACTTTGTTATTTGTAGAGCGCCTTCACATTCATAACAATATAAGCCACAACAGGTCGTCTTTTGTTTGTATTATCTGTTAGACACCAAGAACAAATAGATTAGCCGTAAATTCTCAAAGCAATTAACAAAAACCAATCGTTATAGGGTTATTATCATACTTTAATGCCTTGACGCTAATTCTTATTAAATCACTTCTTTGGCCCCAAAAGGAAAATACAATCATGGGTGTTTGGAATTGCTTATAGACTCGCAAATAATCATATAAGCATTAATGCTACTTTTTGCATATGTTTCTTTAATAAGTTTCTTTCGCAGTAAATAGGCATCAAAACATCATGTACATTACTAGTTATAAGCGGCGAGCAAAACAACACTCATACACTGCCGATTCACATGATTCTCATAGTCGCAGCCAAGTAAGTATAGTTGATATATCAGTGACCTTTAATGTTTATCCTATAAAATAATCATCCTCCCCGTACTTTTTTTCCCTCTTATTTCTATAGACATGGAGACATTACTTAGTTTCTTGCTTAGTGATTTTATTTAACTACTCATTGGCAAATAAGTTCTGACGTTTATGTGTTAAACTTGAAAAAAATACACAACTCATGCTCAAAATGCTAAGAGTACAACAATATATCATATAACACTCACCTGTGATCGCAGTGTACTGGTGTATTCGTTGATTCCCTTTGACCTGCAACAACACAAATTCCACACAATTAGAATCATACATAACAAAATATTCCATTTTCACAATCAAAATGGTTTATGCATATGAGATTTTACCTGCCACCACACTCCATAAGCATATTAACTTGATCAATATAGCCTTGAAACTGAATGTCTCAACAGCTGTTCCACATCAGTCTCTCACACATTAAGCTCCTGAAAGAAAAAAAATTCAGTTAACACATACCCAATATCAGTGTGTTTATGTGTGCACGCATATGTGTGTTGATAATGTTAACTTTGAAAAGAATGGGATCTTGATTCTTGTGTATTGCTTGATTAGATTGAGCCACATTTGAGTTTTGATGTTTATCAGAAGATCTTCAATATATAATTTCTGATAAAGGGATCATCCACAATGGTCCTTCTGTTACTTAGAATAATATCTTTATAACAAAATAATCCATTAAGGTGTCGATCAACCTTTGAGCAAAATCAGTGATTTCCATGCCTTGAAATTTGCATAAATCATTTATAAAAGTTCAAATTTGAAAGCTAGTTCAAAGGGAGGGTCAATTCAAGCATACATCTTTTTCTGTAATGACCATCATAGATTGACCTATGGCTTTCTTAATTGTTTTTCATATCAGATTATCAAGTCCATGAGTCTCATCAGGGTTTATCTTTTGTCACTTTTCGTGTGCTTTTCCACTAACATGCAACACGAAGGGTACATGTCAATCATAATTCAACTTATAAACATTCTTTCATAAATCCAACTGAGACACATAATCAATAGTTCAAGTAGTTCTATGCAAAAGTGACAACATGTATTTAATTAATCACAAACACCCTGACAGTATATATCTTGGTATACCAGTGGGCAACATATACGGAGTACTTAAATGAGCAAAGAGGAAAACCAAATGATTAAAGGCATACAATAGCAAACTACAATGTAATTTTTCTTTTTACCTAGATAAGTAATTCCAACATTGTTTAACTAAAGGTTTTAGATGAGGCGTAACTCCACCTACAGAAACTTGCATTTTTATGCCTAAAAGTAATCACATTTGGATAGCCTCCTCAACTGCTGGCCGCTAGGATAGACTGTTGCATCATCTAGATAAATGTTGCCAAAAGTCCTAAAGGGGGTAAGATAAAAATAGTCATTCCGGATGATAGCGGTGATTCTATAATCTTGTTACACTTTGTACATATTTGTATCCGTCGTCTACGCTAATGTGACCATATCAGAGATATTTGTCTATATTGTCTTATTTGCCGCACTTAAAACTTAAAAAACTAATCCAAGCATCTGTTTGAATCTGCACAGGAACCTATGCTATGCTATGTGTTGACCAATTCATCTCTAATACATGTTCAACAACTATCTTACAACATAATGCAGATTTGCCAATTTCATCTTCAATGTTTAAGTCAAGGTATGTTTTATGTAGGGTATTGGATATCATAACACAAGGGGAAGAAAAGGGGTTGGCTGATTTATAGAGAGAGAAAGGAGAGGATTTCTAGTGAGAGAAAAACCTTGTGTGTGTTATTGATAAAATGAACAACTAACCTCTTTCCATGGCTGGAAAGAGGCTTATATAGTAAGTTACATGCCCTAGAAAATGGGCTATGGTGTGGGCTTACATGTGGGTAAAGACCCAGCCCAAAACCATAAGTCGTACGCTTACATTACATCTACGAGCTATGCTATTCTAGAAAATACACGGGGTGACCGAGTCTTTTTCATGAACCTAATAATCTCCCCCTAAGGGAGGTCACCCCTAAAAAATACAATATGAATCCTAGCATTCTAAGTCTTGAACATTTGACTTCAACTCGTAATCTTTGATTCTTCATTCTTTGATCTCTTTGTACATTATGTAGTGACTTTTGAGCATAGTTCCTTTGATGTAACATTCCGTATTTTCAGGTCATTTACAATGCTATTTAAATTCACTATTTTTTTTCTCGTACGCGTTCGCTTTTAATTTTAATCGATACGTTAAATCGCGTAAACTAAAAATCAACAATCAACGTA
>BQNB010004823.1:0-15443 GCA_026074375.1 Tanacetum coccineum
TCTCCCATACCACCACCCATTCTACAACCTGCAAGGTAGTCCACCAAGAAGAAGTCCATCCCTAATTGTTGAAACCCATATTTCACTTCACCATGATAACCATACAAGAAATAAGCTAGGAGAATAAGATAGAAAAGAGATGAGAGAAAAGAAAGAAATAAGAGACGAAAGTGGAAAGATTGATTCAAGAGTGTGTTTGTGACAAATGAAACAACCAACACCCTCTCCATCCTTAGAGAGGGGTATTTATACCACATAAAGGCCGGCCTTGGTAAGGCTTATTAGGCCGAATGGTGTTTTCCATTAGGTCGGGCTCGGGTTAACTTAGGCTTAAGCCCATGACTTATACAAGATTATATTAAAGGAACGAGCTCGATACCCTTTCTAGCCTATTACAACATTTAATATATAAAGACTGAGATTCCTTGTTTGACTCAATATTTTGAGGCTAACAATCTCCCCTGAAGTGAGATCTTTAAAAATATGTTGTCGTTGAGCTCTTGAGTCTTAGTCTTGGACTAGGCTTGTTCCTGCATGCTATGTGATCTTTGATCTTGAGCCTTTGTCATTATCTTTTGACTTTGTCTTTAGATCCGAGATCTTTTAATCTTTCTCCTTGTTTGTCTTTATTGTCATTGTCATCTTAAGATCTTGCGTCTTGACCAACATGCTCATCATCTTGAAAGCTTGATAACAATCTTCCTCGACAATCTTTGTCTTGATAATCTTGATATCTTTAAGGAAGATCTTGAATATCAACATTTACAGAAGACTTTGGTAACATGTACTTGAGGTTTCATCATGTCTTTATATTTGTCGATCGAGCATAAACATGTGGTAATAAATCTGACTCAGCTGGAATGAAGTTGCTACACCGTTGTCTAAACCTACATATTTAGGTTAGTAATAACCAACACATATGGACGAATATGGCTTCGTTATTTGTCAATTATCGGTAGCATTAACCTTCAGTTCCATGAGGACTAACCTGTGATCAGGTAGTTTCAATATAGAAGAAACTCCTTGACAAAATTTCCAGCTTAAAGTATTAGATCCTCTAACGAGAATGCATTAGATTCACCTTACTTGTGTGTTCTCATTACCAGAATGTCTCAAAGCAGACATCACGATAAGAGTGAATCAGTTATTTACTACCTTAATGATTGAGTCGTCAATTCATTTACTAGACCAAAGTCGATATCTAGTTATTACAAGTTTGATTTATATAGAATCTCTCAAGTCACCTACCGCAGTGCTATTTGATGATGACACTGGAAGGATTTCCATCGTCAATGTGAATACTAAAGAGTATCACTCTAATGTTTTATCATAATTACAAGGATAATACGTATGACTCTTTGTTATCACTTGTGTTCTAGATGTTGAACAACAAGTGTTTATCAGAAAATGTGTCCTAATGAGATTTATAGATTGATCTCTTTAGCTCTAGACTCAATTTGTGCATTTTTTGTTTTTAGTAATCGGAGGCTGAAGCAGACTGCCACCTTTTTAATATCAACTTACTCTCCGTGACAAATGAGAAAAGAATCTTCTGAGAGAAACTTGAATTGCTGGGAAGGGTTGTGCAGTGCATCACTAGGTACATGATGTCTATCTTTAATACCAAAAATCAACATTGTGATTCTGAAAGATTATATATTGACCGGGTGTCTGCCTAACTTATGTGGATGGCTTATTTCTTTTCACCCTTTATCCATACATTTCTTTTTCATTATTCAACCCCTTCAATGCTTACCAAGACGTCATCGCTATCACCATGTTGTGTGATGAGGTGTCATTTTATACACTTTTTCGGGGTCGTTTAACCCCCTAAATCGTGCATTTATGCCTAAAATAGGTACTTAATCGTTCCTTTTCAGGTATTTCACGTTTGGAAGACATTTGGAAGAATTACACATGACTTGGGCTCATATGGAGAAGAAACGAAAAAGACTACAGACCTACACTAACATTGCTCAAGAATTTCTCTACAGTGGCTGGAGACGGCGTCACCAACATAATGTGACGCCGTCATAACGAAGACCAAGATGGCATCACTGGATCTCACGACGGCGTCATAGTATAGGACCCAGCATATTATCTAGAATATTCTCTCTCATGATGGCGTCATGGCTAAAATGTGATGCCGTCACAGTGATTTTCCTATATATACAAACCCAAATTTAGGGTTTTGAGTGTGTAACTTTAGAATAAAAAGAGGGTACGAACCCTAGTTCATTTAGCAGCTGTTAAGGACGATTTTAGGGCCTAAAAACCCTATTGTACTTCCTCCAACTCATCTTTTAATTAAGTAAGGTTTACTTAATCATTCAATATGTATTGTTGTGTGATTATTTATTGTTCTTTCTTTATCTTTAACTTGCTTGGCTAAACCTTCTATTGTATTTATTTATGATTGTATGAAACCTAGAATGTAGATCTTAGTGGTGTTGCTTCTTGTGATGGATGTGCATGTTTGGTCTTAGAAAACCAGCTTTTGTCTATATCGTTGTTGATATGTCTAGGGAAACATGATTGTGTAGAAAGGATACCATCGGGTAACAGTCTTCATACTACCTTGCCCCTTAATATGGTTGATCCACTTTTAATGTATTTCACATGCATTTAATGTACCCTTAGGGGCCATGTAATAGTCTTCATACTACCTTATGTGCGCATTGCTCTAACGGAATATTAAATAGACGGCTAGTTCGTGTAATTCGTTTATGACTTAGGAAATAGTTACACAGATCATCACAAGGGTGAAAAAGAAACAATACTAGGAGAAGCAATCTAAGGAGTAATACATGATTAAATAAACATAGTCTTTTATCTTATTGTTATCACCTGTAGCATAGTTGTTATTTAGTTTAAATAGCTAAAACCAAACCACCTCTCAAATATATGATTTACTTGCTTTCCATAAAACACAAAAATACAAAAATAATCTCCTCTCAACCCCTAGAATTCAGTTAGACCGTAATCAAACCTTCCCAACCTATTCGCTAAGTAAACGATAACAACCCCCCGATTCTTGCCTATACTATTACTACAATGATTAGGTGCTCTACCTAGGGAGTTGTAAAACTTCGTGCAGAAGTCCTACGACGACCGCATCAAGTTTTTGGCATCGCCGCCTGGGGAATAGTTAGGTTTTAATTATAGTTTAGCTTAGTTCTACTCACTTGAATCCTTTCAAGTGAGAATTTAATTTTTGCATATTAGCTTTTTTATAGTCTATATTTTCTTTGTGCTATATGTTTCATAAATCTGTCACCATGACATGTAACACTGTTAAAAGGTTAACGGAACCTCTCAACAAACCCGAAAGAGAATTCCAAAGGCTTAGAAGAGCCGCCTTGCGATCACATCAAAACGAATCCCTTGCCATTGCCAGAAGAAGCCTCTTTGACGATGAAGCATCTTCGTCCAACAACACCGAACCTAAACCGCCAACCCCTCCTAAAACCTTGAATGAACATTCTCGCCCCACATCCTCCGATTTCCAAAATCTAATCACCGTTCCAACTGAACAAACCGGAAGAATCATTGACTCACGCGACATCTGGTTGATTCAAAATACATGCACATTCCAGGGACTGAAAACCGAGGACCCCCTCCGTTATGTTAAACACTATTTAAGTATCGTTGATAACATACAAGCTGATGGAGCCATAAGGGATACATCTAGATTAAGATTCTTCCACTTCTCCCTTAAAGGAAAAGTGGCAGAATCGCTTGACAGAATACCACCCACTCAAATCACGACATGGGATCAGCTCGTGTCATGATTCCTTGACTATTTCTTTCCGGTTGGACGTACCTGGCCCTTAGAGACTTAATCCTTTGATTCAAACAAGGGGACGTCAAACCCATCAAAAGTACCTGGATCCGTTTCCAAGACTTAATCAAACAAGTCCCCCATCATGGAATACAAAAATGGCTTCTGGTACAAATCATTCATGATAACGTATCCCAGGATGACCGTAGGAAACTCGACCAGTTCACTCAATTCCGCTTTCACTCTCTCACCGAAGAAGAAGGGTGGATTCGAATTAAAGAATAAGTCCAATACCATGATGATCTGTGGGATGACGTGTCACCACCCATGAACATCTATTCCATTTTAGAAACAATGCAACCTACATTTAAGGGGGTGCCTAAAAAGGGCTTGCAATCAAATTTCCTACCTTGAAACACCTAGTCGAGAGTTTGGGCAGAAAAACCCCTACCTAATCTGCAATTACTGCAGAGGATCTCACGAGACCGATGAATGCAAGCAACTTAACCCGACCAAACAAGTATGTTTATCAGAAGGAGACATCTATGATGACCCTTCCCTTCTGAGGTTTTATTAGAACGATGATACCCCACCATGAAGGAACATCAAACGTAAAGAAAAAGGGGAGGATGGCCCTGAATGGATTGTCAAAAGTAAGTTTGAGGACGAGCTCGCCAGCTTCATGCTCGAAAAGAAGTCCTACACAAAAGGGATAGGGGATATGCTTGTCTAACACCATAAGGAACTGTGTGAACAATACTTCCAGATACTCTCAACAATTCACAAAAGCGGAACTCTAAAACCTGAAGCACCAACTTTCACCATAACAACCAGATCAGGAATTAGTACATAAGACCCACCTTTTCCAACCCCACCACGACCAGTGACTGACAACTTCACAGAAGGGGGAACCAAAAAAGAAGGGCCTGAGGGCACCGACCTAAGCATTACACAAGAACCCGCCCCTCGGCTATCCATCCTTTACCAGCCTTCCAAGAAATCTAATCTACCTTTTCCATCCAGATTAAAGAAGCAGAAAAAGGATGACACGGATGAATGGATTCTTTCAATCTTTAAGAAAATTCATATCAATCTAGCATTCCTTGAAGCAATGATTCACATGCCAAAAGGAGCTAAAGTTTTGAAAGATCTAATTTTGCATAAGGAGAAACTTGAGAAAGCGGCCTCCTTAGTCAAACTTAGTGAGGAGTGTTCCGCTATTATTCAAAAAAGTCTGCCCCAAAAGGAAGGAGACCCAGGAAGCTTTACACTGCCATGTCTCATCGGACCCCTGGCAGTAAAGAACGCCCTGGCTGATTTAGGGGCAAGTATTAACCTTATGCCACATTCTCTCTTCCGACGATTAGGGATTTCTAAACTCAACCCTACCAAAATGAGTATTCAGCTGGCTGATTGGTCTATCAAATACCCTATCAGGGTCTGCGAGAATCTATTGGTAAAAGTAGGCAAATTCATCTTCCCCGTTGATTTCATAATTTTAGAGATGGAAGAAGACGAGCTAGTCCTGATCATTTTGGGGTGACCCTTCCTCGCCATAGCATGGGCTGTGATCGACATACACGAGGGAAAACTAAGCTTAAGGGTCAGGAGTGAAACCATCACCTTTAACATCAGGAAATCTATGAAATCCAAAGACTTTCATGACGATTACCTATACTGCGCTGATCACACCGCTAAGTTGATCCATGAGCAATGGGTCGACATAGTAAACCATGACAAAAAATGGACTGAAGAAGAAGAAGAGGAAGATTCTAGCAATGCACTCGTTGTTTCTTTCTACCCAAGGACAGAGCTAGTGGAACCACTTGAATGGAAAGCCCCGGACAATCGATTGAAACCATCAAACGTAGAACCACCCAAACTAGAATTAAAAGAATTACCTGAGCATCTTGAGTACGCTTTCCTCCAGGAAGACAACCAACTCCCAGTGGTCATCTCATCCGCATTGTCCCTCGACGAAAAAACCATACTGCTTGAGGTTCTTTGAAATCATAAAGGGGCAAGCGCTTAGAGTATTGCGGACATTAAAGGAATTGACTCATCCTTTTGTACTCACAAAATCCTCATAGAAGATGAGTTCAAACCAAGTGTCCAACCTTAAAGACGAGTTAATCCCAACATCAAGGAGGTAGTAAAAAAGGAAGTCATAAAACTCCTTGACGTTAGATTAATCTATCCCATCTTCGACAGCCTATGGGTAAGCCCTGTCCAAGTTGTCCCAAAGAAGGGAGGGATAACCGTAGTAAAGAATGAGAAGGATGAGCTCATCCTACAATGGACCGTCACCAGATGGCGCATCTGTATCGACTACCGTAAGTTGAATAATGCGACCTAGAAAGATCACTTTCTGCTTTCGTTCATCGATCAAATGCTCGAACGATTGGCTGGGCATGAATACTACTGCTTCCTAGATGGGTTTTTTGGATACTTTCAAATCCCTATCTCCCTTGAGGACCAAGAGAAAACCACATTCACTTGCCCTTATGGGACCTTTACATACAAACGAATGGCCTTCGGATTATGCAATGCCCAGCCACTTTTCAATGCTGCATGATAACAATATTCCATGAGCTCATCGAGGATAGCATGGAAGTATTCATGGATGACTTCTCCGTCTTTGGTAGTTCTTTCGACCACTACCTTAAAAACCTAGAGAAGATGCTAAAAAGGTGCGAGGAAACCAACCTTGTATTGAACTGGGAAAAATGCCACTTCATGGTTAAGGAAGGGATCGTCCTCGGTCATAAGGTCTCATGTTCTGGGATTAAGGTTGATAAAGCAAAAATCAAGGCATCCTCTAAACTACCATATCTAACAAATGTGAAAGCCATTTGAAGCTTTATTAGACACGCCAGTTTCTATAGAAGGTTCATAAAGGATTTCTCACAAGTTGCACGCCTAATGACCCAGCTCCTAGTTAAAGATGCACCATTCAACTTCTCTGAAGAATGCATCCAAGCATTCTAGACATTAAAATGTGAACTGACACAGGCACCAATTATGATCAAGCCAGATTGGTCATTACTATTTGAGATCATGTGTGACGCAAGTGATTATGCTGTCAGGGCAGTACTTGGACAAAGAATCGACAAGCATTTCAAGCCCATACACTACGCTAGTAAAACAATGAACGAAGAACAAGAAACTACATGACTACCAAGAAGGAGCTTCTGGCTGTTGTCTTTGCATTTGACAAATTCTGTTAATACTTAGTCTTATCCAAGACCATCATCTTTACTGATCATTTGGCTCTACGTTATCTATTCACAAAACAATATGCAAAACCACACCTAATTCGATGGATCTTGCTGCTCCAAGAATTCGATATCGAGATCCGTGATAAGAAAGGTGCTGAAAATCTAGCAGCTGATCATCTATCCCAACTCAAAAACCCCAATCTAGGGAAGCTAACCAGGGCTGAGATAAGGGACTTATTTCCTGAAGAGCGATTGATGGCGATCTCCGAAAAAAATAACAAACCTTGGTATGCCGATTATGCTAACTATTTAGCTAGCCGAGTACTACCCTTCTAATCCACCCGCCAAGAGAAGAAAAAATTCTTCAATGATTTGAGGCATTACTTTTGGGATGAGCCCTTCTAATTTAAACATTATGCCAACCGAATCATACGAAGATGCGTAGCCGGAGATGAAGCTGCACAAATTATTCGACAATGTCACAGCGGACCATCCGGAGGACATCATGGCATTGCCACCACCGCAAGAAAAGTCTTCAATGTCGGGTTTTACTGGCCACATATCTTTCACGATGCACGTAAATTGGTCCAAGTTTGTGATGCATGTCAACGGGCTGGAAACATTTCCTCGAGAGACAAAACACCTCAAAAATACATCCAAGTCTGCGAAATATTCGATGTATGAGGGATAGACTTTATGGGACCATTCCCCTCATCAAACGGAAATAAATACATCCTAGTAGCTATCGACTACATATCTAAGTAGGTAGAAGCTCAGGCCTTTCCTACCAGTGATGCTAGGAACGTAGTAAACTTTCTTAGGAGACTATTCGCATAATTTGGAATACTGAAGGCCCTTATTAGCGATAGGGGTACTCATTTCTGCTACTACCAAATGAAGAAAGCAATGAAGAGGTATGGAGTGTTTCACCGATTCTCCATATCATATCACCCTCAGACAAACGGACAGGTAGAGAATACAAACCGTGCAATAAAGCGCATTCTCAAAAAAACCATTGGGAACAACAGGAAGGACTGGTCCTATAAATTAGATGACGCATTATGGGTATTTCGTACAGCGTTTAAAACCCCTTTAGGAACAACCCCGTTTAGGATAATCTATGGCAAGGCATGCCACCTTCCTGTCGAATTAGAACACAAGGCATATTAGGCCATAAAAAACTGCAACATGGACCTCACAAAAGCTGGGGAAAATCGGTTCTTATAGATTAAACAGTTGGACGGAATGTGGATTGACGCTTACAAATCATCCATCTCATATAAAAAAAGAATAAAAAGGTGGCACGATAAACGAATAAAATTGTTAATTAACTATGAAAAAGGAGATAAGGTACTACTTTTTAAGTCACGATTGTATGGTCCATTTACGGTGAGCAAAGATGTTGGGATTAAAAGACTTTTTGAAGTTGTTTGGAAGTTACTGCTGCTAAGGTTAGAGTTACTGTTGCTAAGCATAACTTAGTACTGTTAGTGATATTTGTGAAAAATATACGAAGTAGTTAGTACTGCTAGTTACTACTGCTAGTATATATTACTACTACTAATAGAAGTTAAGACTGCTCAGAGACTTAGAAGAAATACTACCAAGTAGTTAATACTGCTAGTATACAAGTTACTACTGTTAGTGTAACTTAGTACTGCTAGTATATGTTAGTACTGCTTGAGTAAAGTTACAACTGTTAGCATAAAGTTAGTACTGCTAGTGTAACTTAGTACTGTTGATGAAGAATGAAGAAAGTATTCTAAGTTGTTACTACTGCTTGTACACAGTTAGTGCTGCTAGAATAAAAGTTAATGCTGCTGGTTACAACTACTGAAAGATTACAACTGCTCAAGGATTAAGACTGCTGAAAAGATAAAGGTTGATTGGAGAACAAGAATACTTAAGTATGAGTTATTTATAGAAAGGATCCTAGTGAATATTCTAAATTTTTGTAATATATTGTAAATCAACTAGGACTCCTTGGTGTATAAAAGGAGGTCCTAGGGCATAGAGATAATAATCATCTTTTCATTGTTCTGTTAATCTATTTGTAGCTTCAAGGTTTTGTAAACCCTAACACTATTAAGAGCGTGCTCGTTTATATTGAGGCTAATAGTTTAGTAAACTATTTGTTATGTGATTAGTTTGTTGTTATTACTGTTTCATTGTAATTCTTTTAGTATCATTGACCTGATTCCGCATAGTCTTTGATATGTCAAATCAAAGTTTCTATTATAGTTGTGTTAGATTTATCTTGCATAACTATACCTTACACAAGCTAAGGGATTAAAGATCTATTCTATTGGGATCAACAAGTGGTATCAGAGCTTTTGAGAAGCTTTGAATAAAAAGAAACTTTACTACATATAATATCTACTTCTTTAAGAAGCAATGGATACTTAATCTACTCAAACCATCAAGCTACCTATACTCTAGCCTGGTGAGTATGATCTCTGGAAGATAAGGATGGAGCAGTACCCACAGTGCATTGATTACACTCTATGGAAGATCATAGAAAATGGTAATGCACCCATAGTAACAAAAATTGTTGATGGTAAGGAGACTGTTATCCCTTCTACAAGTGTTGAACAGAAGGCACAAAGAAAGGCAGAGTTGAAAGCTAGAAGCAATTTGTTGATGGCCTTACCTAATGAGCATCAATTAAAGTTCAACTCCTATAAGGATGCTAAGACACTGATGCATGCTATTGAGAACAGATTTGGAGGTAATGCTGCTACAAAGAAAACTCAGAAAAATCTTTTGAAGCAGCAATATGAAAATTTTACTGCATCCAGCATAGAAGTGATTGAGCAAACCTATGAAAGGCTTTAAAAGCTAATTAGTCAACTGGAGATGCATGGTGAAATCATCTCTCAAGAAGACATCAATCAGAAGTTCTTGAGAAGTCTGTTACAAGAATGGACCATGCATACTATTGTGTGGAGGAACAAACCAGAGAGTGAGACATTGAGTTTGGATGACCTTTTTAACAACCTGAAGGCTTATGAATCAGAGGTTAAGGGAATATCTAGCTCAATCACAAACTCGCACAATGTAGCCTTTCTGTCCTCAAGCAGCACTAACAGAGCAATTAATACTGCTCAGGGTGTTAATACTACTAGCACTCAGGGTGCTACTGATAACTCAACAACTGTTGAAAATTTGAGTGATGCTGTGATTTATTCCTTCTTTGCTAGCCAACCAAGTATTCCACGGCTAGATAATAAAGATCTACAACAAATCAATCCTAGTGATCTAGAAGAGATAGATTTGAGGTGGAACATTGCTATGCTGACTATAAGGGCAAGAAAATTCCTAAAGAATACTAGAAGGAAGTTGGATATGGAAAACAAAGAAAGAATTGGGTTTGACAAGGCTAAGGTAGAGTGTTTCAACTGCCATAAGAGAGGACACTTTGCAAGGGAATGCAAGGCACCCAGGAATCAAGACAACAGAACCAAGGAGCCTACAAGAAGGATTGTGTCAGTTGAAGAAACTACTTCAAATGCCTTAGTATCTTAGTATGATGGCTTTGGCTATGATTGGAGTGACCAAGCAGAAGAAGGTCTAACCAATTTTGCTCTTATGGCTTATTCTTCAACAAGTTCAAGTTCTTTTATAAACTCTAAGGTATCTAATGACTCAAATTGCTGTTCATCTTGTTTAGAATGTGTCAAAAATATAAAAGGATAAAATGAACAATTAGTTAAAGACTTAAGAACAACTAGAATAAGTGGTGTCTCTTATAAAACATGTTTAGAATATTTAGAAGCTAGACTGTTAGTCTTTAAGAAAAATGAGTCTGTGTATAAGGAAGATATAAAATTCTTAAAACGTGAAATCTATTTAAGAGATTTAGATATTAAAGAGCCTAAAAGGAAGTTAGATTTGTCTACAAAAGAAAAAGAATAAGGTTTAACTTACAGTACCAAAATTTGAAAATTCATCAAAAAGCCTAACTGAACTTCTAGACAGACAGATAATGGATAAGTGTAAAACAGGACTAGGGTATAATGATGTGATCAGAACTCAATATTTTGAGCTAACAATCTCCCCCGAAAGTGAGGTTCAATGATGACACCTCCTTCATGAGATAATTATAATTGCTTTTGTCGGTTAGCTCATGTGGTCTTGGTCTTCTCTTTGTTCATTGTTGTAAACTTGTTTCCTTCATCTTTGGCGGTCTTACTTTTTGCCTTTGTCCATTGTCTTTTACGTCTGTGCCCATCTTGCGACTTATGAAATTTACAACATGCTCATGTCAACAACATTTGAAAGCTTTTATTTCAAGTTTGCGAAGTCTTGTCTTTATAATCTTGAGCTTTCTAGATAGTATGTCTTCTTAGATATAGCATTTTGAATAGAATGAGGTATACCGATCCCACCGATATGACCTGCCAGGTTACGTTAGTGATAAACGAAAAATGAATTGAAATCAATCGACGTGTCACTCGTTAAAGTGTTTTTGTAACACATCAAGAGTGTCATGTTTTTATCAAAATTCATCAACCGTCAATTCATTTACTGGACCATCTCGTGATCCAGTTGTCACAAGTTTGATTCATATAGAATCTCGCAAGTCACCTACCAAGAGCTTGTTTGATGCTGGCTCAAGCAGGATTTCCATCTTCACTGTGAATACTTAGTAACACTCGATGTTCTGGAAAGATATCACAATGATATTGCGTAGACTCCTTGATACAGCTTGAACTTTGATGAAGTTCAACAAGTGTTGTGAAATGGAATGTGTCCTAACGCGATTTTAGATTGATCTCGTAGGCGTTAGACTCGATTAGTGCATTTGGTTGTTTAGACTGAAGCTGGGATCATATTTCTACCTATTCCCATATCAACAATCTCGAGTGAATGTCAAAAATAACGTGTGTATCTCCGTGACAAATGAGACAAGTTTCTGATTGAGGGAAACCCTAAATGATGGTCCAGGGTATGTCATTGCATCACAGGGTCCCATGATGTCATTTTCAATGTCCAGCAATCAACTTGTGATTCTACAGCATATGTAAATGCCTGGTTTCTACCTTAAGTTGTGTGGAGGGCTTCTTTCTTTAGACCCTTTATCCATACATTTCTTTTTAATTCTTCAACACCTTCAACGCTTACCAAGACGTCATTACTAATACCTTGTTGTGATTGTTCCAGTGAAATTGAAGTCTATATCGGCATTATTCCATATACATACAGTCTCCAATCATACCTAAGGACAACTAAGTCTAACTTTGGATATCCTAAGGTAGTACCTCGGTTTCGTATGGCTCTTAGGATTGATTCCTAACCTAACCACCTTATGACTTCCAAGTCGCGTGACATTAAGATGTATGTTGTTATAAATCGAACATAAAACCCTTTTCTTACTGATTCAGCCCAAATTGAATCAAATAGATCATATTATCAATTACATTTCTCCTCTTATTTAAAAATAATAAAACACTAAGATTTTGAATACCTTGTGATAAAATATGTCTTGAAAATTCTTTGGAGAAAAATATTATCAGCATGAATGGTTTGGAACATATTGATAAAGTTTTGAATACATAAGAATGGACGATGTTGATGAATCCAAGACCTTAAAACTTTGTGATTCTAAAAACTCCCTCTCAAAAATATGACATTAAAAATTGTTGTCTTTTGTGACAACAGATTGTGAGGATGTAGTGGTGGAACACAACAATTTTGAAAGAATATGATGTGTCATTGAGCTAAATTCTTGAAAAATCGTGTTCAACTTATTGAAAAACCAAATGTTAAAGGACTTCTCCCCTTTTTCTAACTAAGGAAAGCGCACTGAAACGTACACTAACCTGTTTTCTTGAGCTAAAAAAACTTTGAATGTCTTGTAAGAACAGCTTCAAGACCGAGAAACGTTATTTTCTCGTTGGGAGGATAAGTTAATAAACTTCCTTTAATTGACGTCCGGGTTAAGTACTGACATTTTGCACAAAGCCAATAGAAAATTAGAAATGCATGATTTTAAATATTTGCAACTCTCGCTCGAACTTCATTTCCACACCCGAGTCAATGTTAATCGACAGTTCTAAGCCGTACATGTTAACGATTCCAAGGAGACATGGTCGAGAAGAATCATTTTTGGAAATTTGTCTGTTTTTCTGATTTGTTTATTTTGCTTTTCATCAAAAGTAATGTACATGTTTGCTGTTTGATGATGATATCAAACAGTCACATTTGTCCCAAAACCTCCAGATCAGTGTGAGTCAAACTCGCATAACCAATCCTTCTGACAAGATACATAAACCGACCTCGAGGAAGGGCTTTCGTAAACATGTTCAGCTAATTGGTATATCAGTTTCTGACAAAAATAATTCAATATACCATTTTCCAACTGTTCACTTATGAAAAGATACCGAGTATGGATGTGCATTGGTCCTTGAATGTTGTACGGGGTTGCATGAGATTGCTATGCAGCTGAGAGTCGCAATACACGGAATATTGTTGAAGTTGAAGCCATATTCATGAATGTTGATTCCTCATCCCATTACTATGAGCCACAACATGCAGTAACTCCACGATACTCTGGCCTCTCTGAAGACAAAGCAGTGCAGTTTTGTTTCTTTGACATCCAACTTACGAGCTTATCACCAAGGAACTGTATTCCTCCAGAAGTGCTTTTCCAAGTATCAAGGCATCCGGCATGATTAGCGTCTGAAAATGCTGTTAGTTCAAAGCCAGAATCCTTTGGATACCATAGTCCCATGTTAATGGTACCCTTTAGGTATTTAAAGATTCGTTAACCTCCTGAGGTGCATTGTGGTTGGTCGTACTTGAATAACGAGCACAATAGCATACTGCTTGTATAAGTCTGTTCTACTAGATTGTCAAGTACATGAGTGACCCATTTTTACTACGTTACTCAGATTGGTCCAACGTGTGTTCTCCACTTAATTAATACAACTAGTTTGTGTTTTGTAAGCCAATGGTGTACAAAGGAGTGGGACAATTAACCATATATATCTTTTTCAGAACTTCTAAAGCGTACATGGCCTGATTGATAAAAATACCTTTTGGAGACTGGTGGATCTGTAGTCCTAAAAAGAACTTCACCTCCCCCATTAAGGACATTTCAAATCTACTGTGCATTAACTTTTCAAATCTTTTTGAACATATAGTTTGTAGAACCAAAAATTATGTCATCAACAGTAATGCACAAGTAGAATATCCTCCCCGTATTTTATCTTGAATAAAGTTGGGTCAATTGTACCTTTAGTAAAGCCTTTGGACATCAGGAAGTTTGATAGTTCATCGTACCAGGCTCTTGGAGCTTGCTTTAATCCATACAAAGCTTTCCTTAGAAGGTAGACTTTTTCTGGATGATCTGGATCAACGAACCCTTCTGGCTGAGCAACATAAACCTCCTCCTTCAGTGGACCATTAAGAAATGCCGTTTTCACGTCCATCTGATAGATTGGAAAAGACTTGTGTGCTGCGTGGGCAACGAAAATCCGAACTGCTTCCAAGCGAGCAACTGGAGCAAATGATTCTTCAAAATCAATACCCTCTTCCTGAGCATAACCTTTAGCAACAAGTCGTGCTTTGTTGCGAATTACAGTCTGATCTTCATCCTTCTTGTTCTTCCATAACCACTTTAGCTTTATAATCATCTTGCCAAATGGTTTGTCGACTAGTTCCCAGACTTTTAGTCTGTCGAACTGATGAAGTTCATCTTGCATTGCTTCAATCCATGCAGAATCAGCCATTGCCTCCTTAATGTTCTTCGGTTCAACAATACTCACTGTGAGTGCGAACATACACATTTCAGGATCTGTGGCAAGCTGTCGTCTTGTTTGAACTGGCATGGATGGATTTCCACGAATTTGTTCTAATGGATGATCTCTGGTCCATCGGAAATCATGACTTTGTGGTTGAAATGAATGCACATCGGTATTATCAATGTTGCGTGAGGAAGACTCACCAATTTCTTGTACCCGTGTACAAAAAGGATTGACAAATTCAGCTTCTTGAAACGATGCATTCGGTGCTTGATCATTGTTGTTTTCCTCAGCTTGACCGTGTGTTGGATTGTAATATTCTTCAAGTAAAGGACTGAAGAGAAATTCTAACCCTTGTTGTGACGAATCTGTCTTTTCTGCTGAAGGAACAACATTTTGTCTTGGGGGCATGGGGTCAGAGTTGTCATAGTCTGACGCCTTTTGTCCTTGAGGAACGAGGCCTGAAGAGACATTTTCAACAGACATCTCTTGTCGTTGTGGTGCGAGGTCTGAACTGTTGTGATCAGACATCATTTGACATTGACGACCGAGGCTTGAACTGCTGTGTTCAAACGTCATTGACATGAAGACCGAGGCTTGAACTGCTGTGTTCAAACGTCTTTGTGTGATCATCAGATCAAAATTCCTTGAAGCCCTGTTTTCTGAGATATCTGTCTTTTCAGCAACCAAACTCTGAGT
>BQNB010004823.1:17790-66811 GCA_026074375.1 Tanacetum coccineum
TTTTGAAAGCTTCGTTGGGAGTATTGTAGAGGAACATCCATCCAGCGTCAAGAATTCCTTGAGTTGGATTGTCTAAACCATGATAGAATGCTTAAATTATTGCTCTTTTGGTTAGACCGTGTCCCTAACAAGTGTGAAGCATTGTTTTCGTATGGAGTCAAGCGTCAACTTGAGTTTCGTGTTTGGATTAGTGAAAGCTATAAATTTTGTTTAGGAGACGTTTAAAATTTGCGGGAGAAAAGTATCGGCTAACAAAAGCTTCTCTCATCTCATTTCACAAAGTTATAGTTCCTTCATTTAGTTCGTTCAACCAAGTTTTCGCTTCTCCGGATAATGAGAAAAGAAAAGTCCTCAACTTAACCGCTTCCTCTTGATTTTCACCATATTGGAATAGGTTACTAATCTTAAGAAAATATGCTACGTGTCGATGAGTATCGGACCGGATTCGCCCATCAAATTGATTATCCTGAATCATTTGCATGTGGGTACCCTTGATACGGAAATTAGTGGAAATAGGGCATTGAATAATAGCAGAGCTAGGTGTTGGAGCAACAGTCCTAGTGCTTGACCACATCAGTTGGTCATCAGGATCACTGACGATTATGGGTGCGGGTGGTGTTTCGAATTTCTTCATCAATATTTTGATTTTGGGCTTTACAACGAAAAGTTCCTCGATGAACGGTTGTTTGACATGAGTAACTAGTGATTCGATTTCGAGAGGTACGTTCGACGTCTTATCGGGTTTAGTCCTCTTTTTGATTTTTCGTTTAAGTTCGCGGAATGGACTAGTGAGACGTTTACCCCAAGAACGCGGATTTATACAAACCCGGAGCGATTTGCAAAAAGTCATAGCAAATAAAATAAAAACTAAATGAAAGTAAAAAAATCTTTTTGTATTTTTTTTAATGATATGATGTAAAAAAAGAAAAATAACTTAACAACTATTAGATAATCTTGGCATCATCCTATGAAAGGTTCTCGGTAGCTCCATTGAACGCACAAAGAAGCAGAAATATTAAAAACCCGACTTCTTTAGGGAAGCAAAGCGACCCGCCTTATACATCTCTTATAGTTTACAATGGATGAGCCGATTTACCAAATGACTAACGATGTATAAGAATAAAAGATAAACTAAATAATAACTATAATCTTTTTGTATATTTTTTATATATAAATTGACTAACTAACTAACAAAGTTTTTTTTCTTTTTTTTAATTCTTTTTTTTCTTCAGAGCCGGGCGGCAAAAAGGTGCGCCAGGGCTGCAGAGCACTTCTGAGTGGTTTTAGGTGATTTTTCCGTAAGCAAAAACAAGCACAAATGATATAAGACGAAATAAAAAGATTCTAAACAAGAAAACACAACGCAAATCCCCGGCAGCGGCGCCAAAAACCTGATGTGTCTCGTGACTACTAGTTTTAAATTTATAACACGAATTACCAAATAAGCTAAAGAACACACGGGGAAGTATGACCCTTTCGTTTGTAGCTAGATTTTTGTGGTAAGCCGATGTCGTTCACTAGGATTTGGATGTTTTCAATTGTGTAGAATCTAAGTATCAATAAGCACAAAAGTAGTAAAATGGTTGTCGCGTCCCAAAATACCATATAAGCAACAACTAATACAGAAATGACAATGATGCGAATTTAACAAGAAAGAAATCAAATAATTAGAACAACTTGTTTGGAACTAGTGAATATATCAATGGATTGTTCGGGATGATGGTTAAACAAATAGCAAGGTACACAAAATCTAAGGAACACAATTCCAATCAAATGGTCATATATAAATGGTTTATAACAACGCACCCTTTCGACCTATGAACATTAGTATAAAACCAAGTAGTTACGCACCTTTTGTGAGAAATAAGATTTAACTCATTTGTTCATAAGAGTCCTTTCGACCTATACTCTTAAATCAATCGTTACTAGTCTTTTTAGCTTGTTTATTCATATGTGTCAAGTATGAAATATCAACATATTCGAGCACTAATATATTGAAACAAATCATAAGATGAAATCCTTTCGACCTATAGATCAAATCATGATTCATCAACAAGATAATTAGACAAGTATTGATCAAAGCAAACTCCTAAGCAAATCAATATTCAAACATACTAAGAGTCCAAACAATCCATATCAATTATTCACATAGTTCCAAACAAGTAATATAAAACTACTCCATAATCATATTAATCAAATACCAAGATCCAACATGAATATGAGACATAAACATTCTGAAATATAAAAGAAAGTTACCCAAAGCAAGATTACAATAAATAAAGAGGAAGGATTAAAGCAACCTTCAAGCCTCCAATCGACTATACCCCTCTAAACAACCCGGAAAATCATATCAAAGCATTTTCTTCAGCCCTTGAATAATCTTCACGAATTTGGGAGAGGTTTTTGGTCTTTTGGGTTAGATATGGTGGAGGAAATTCGTCCTTGGGTGAAGGGGGGTGGAATAACTATAAGAAAAACCTAGTGAATATAGCGAGGTGTGTGTCAAAATGAGGCATAGGGGTCTCCTATTTATACTACTATTTTATGTCGTTCTAGGGCCTAAAGGGGTGTCCAAAGTCGGTTTAGATGGTTTAGATCCTTCTTGGTTATTCAGGTTTCTTCTAGAGTGAAATGAAAAACGTAAGCTCCAAGAGCCGGGCGGCACGACCCTCTACCAGGCGACAATATCTCCTGCCGGGTGGCAATCCACACGACCAAAAATATATATTTCTTGATTTTGCGTATTAACTTCCCGTTTGAGTCGTGCTTGGTCATGGGTCATTATACATCAATAAATCTTTATTTAAACTCTATCTTGGGCCTTGAAAGCTTGTATGATTGACTCTTTTGTTGTTGAATTGCTTTCCGAGCTTGTTCTTTACGAGGGATTCTTCGTACTTGTACTAAACTTCGTTTTTACTTCTTTTCTTGGTCTTTTTCTTGCTTCTCTTATACTTGGCTACAAATACACTTGCAAACACACTTTGGTACGATTAAGTAACAAAAACATATACAAATAGCCAAATATCATATACAAAAGTACGGATAACGCTACTAAAAACATACTCAATTTGAGCGTTATCAAACCTCACTCTGGTGAAGCCTTTAAAGGTTACGGAAATTAATTATTTGTGTATTGACAACTCGGGGTTTCTTAAATAGTGTGCTTATGCATTGTTTACTGGTACTCGCATCTTGGCAGGGCAGCCACACTGGATTGTAGCTGCATCCATGGAGGGTCTATACAATTATTAAGATATTGGGATTATTTTATATTAAAAATTTAGATGTGGTAAAGCGTGTTTGTCCCGATCCGGTTTAATGTGTGTGAATTGCAATATTTTATTAAAAACCCATACAAATCTGACACGGGCGTGTATCTTTCATGTTTGCGGAAAGTGGAAGGATGGCAAAGAGCGATCTCTGTTTCCTAGCCACTATTATGACGCTTGGATTTTTTGGGTTTACCAAAGTATGGTGATTCTTGCATTAGTGTTGTTTCATACTTCATACGAAAGAACTATTGCTATTTATTCGATTGTCGTTCTTAGGTGTGTGAACGTAAACTAAATTATCTTTCAGCAATTTGTGTGCTTTGTTACTTTACAAACGGCAACAAGTTTTGTCGGTTTGATGTTGGGCTACACAAGGTAATGATGAGTTTAAGGGTGGGGAAGATTAAAGACGAGGTCGTCTACACCTTGGAGCGATGACTTACCAAAGTTGTATCCATGGCAGACGTATCATGTTTCTTTGCTACGCTACCCTTCTGAGCCTTATATACGTAGATATATATACATACTTTTGGTGCGATAGAGGCCATCACTTTACTTATTCGGCTAGGCCCATACTGTTATTGCTTTAAAAACCCTCCGACCTAGGCTGCTATTCGATACTGTGTGCACTATAACTGATATGCAATTTGTGGTGTATCATGGAGTAGTCCACACTGGGCAGATGGAAGCTTATCAGGTATGCTACTATTAACACATAGAAAACGTAGTTAATGAAGGGAATTTCTTTGCAATTTTTAGATGTTCAATATATGGTTTATTTTTAGTTTTTGGAGGCCAAAAGTATGAGCTTTTTGAAGCCAAGTTATACAAAATTAAGTTGTAAAAGCTGATTATTAAGGGGGTGTTCGGGAATGAGTTTTTGAATAGTAGGTCCCGATTACGTTTTCTATATAAAAAACGCGGATAATCACTTCTTTTAGTAGTTTCTAGACACTACTTTTGATTATTTTCATTTTGCTAATCTTTCCCAAAACGCGATTCCAAACACCCTCTCAGATAAATATAAATTGTTCTTAACTGTAGCTTCATTGTTGCTTGGTTACTAACATCATGTTTTTAAATGACAGGATACTATTACAATCAAGCCTCCAAAAAGGGCTTCATTGGTGTTAAGATTAATGCTATCAGCATTCGCCATGGTGAATGGTATTTATATATGTTCGATATGTTTAAATCAAATGAACTTGCTGACTACGAACAAGTTTTTATATCAACCACATGAGATATTAAGAAGATCTTCCCTTGGAGGTTCTGACGATGGTAAGTCATATTTTTCTCTATGTGATTTATGCTAAAATGCTATAAGGATAATAAAGTGTCACATTTAATAATTTAGTATTGTTTTTAACTATGGCTTCTGTTTTTACAAGGCACAAGGTGAGATTCCTGAGGCTGAGTCGAATAGACCAAATACTGCAACGGTCTTGCTTATGGTTCATGTTGTATATACTTTTCCCCTTTTTTCCTTATACATTATTTGGCACACTTCCTTACCGTAATTTAGTTATGTTATTTAGTTTCTAATTCCTCGATATTCTACACAAAAACTATGACAATGTAAATCATCATTCATTCAGAAAAAAGTTCATCAGCTCCATTAGCTTCAAAACAACATTAACTAAAGTATAGTTCTTGGAAACAATTCACTTCAATTACGTCAACCAAATCATTAGACTTCATAAAAAAATGCAACAAATCGAGCAATGCAACAAGACGTCGATCATAACATATATTTTTAGTACAAAAAGTGTGACGGGGTATGAGTTGGGCTGAAATCGCTCGTTGGGCCGAACCTCCAGGCTCTTTTCGAATTGGATCTTGTATTAAACAAAGTGATTAATGATGATTCCCTGCACAAATGATAGAAAACCGTTAGCCTTACTGTGGGGATGGACCCCACGATTGGAATCCGGCGTAAGAGTAAGTATACATGTTGTTAGAGAATATATGTGTGTTAAAAGAGTGTCAAAAATTATGTACCTTATGGTGTGTCAGATGGCTCCTATTTATAGGGGAGTCTAGTACTAGGGTTTCCTAGTATTTCGCTTGTAACTGTTAGTGGCCAGAGTGGGACCCTTGTCGGGCAAGGATCCGCTTGTAATCGTGGTTGCGGACACAGATCACCTTCCACGCATGCATTACATAATTATTTTGTCTGTGTGCGTGCGTCTTGAAACATCCGGGCCACAGCCAGCTTATCTCTGGGCTTAGTGGCGGCTCATATGTTTTGTTGTGTTGGGCCTGGGCCCTAATGTGTATAGTACGAAATAAGCTCAATAAGCCTGCTATTCGTGCTATATGTCATCAAGTCCTCCCAGTATAGTTCGTTTACTACGTGCGGCGTAATGTGCAGTCGTCGTAGGACTTCTACATGAGAAGTTTTACAACTCCCTAGGTAGTGTACCTAATCGTTGTAGTGTAGTATAGGCAAGACTCGGGGTTGTTTATCGTTTACTCAAGGAATACGTTGGGAAGGCTTGAATACGGTCTAACAGAATTCTAAGGGCTGAGGGAAGATTCTTTTTGTATTTTTGTATTTTATGAAAAGCAAGTAAATCATATGTTTGAGAGATTGGTTGGTTTTAGCTAATAAACTAAATATAATTCTACGCTAATGGTGATAACAATAAGATAAAAGATTGTGTGTATTTAATCATGTATTACTCCCTAGATTGCTTCTCCTAGTGTTGTTGCCTTGTCACCCTTGTGATGATCCGTGTAACTATTTCCTAAAGCATGAACGAATTACACGAACCCGCCGTCTACTTAATATGCCGCTAGAGCAACGCACATGCAAGGTAGTATGAAGACTATTACACGGCCCCTAGGAGTTTACTAAGTGCATGTAAAATACATTAAAAGTGGATCAACCATATTAGGGGGCAAGGTAGTATGAAGACTGTTACCCGATGGTATCCTTTCTACACAATTACGTTTCCCTAGACATATCAACAGCAATTATAGACAAAAAGCTGGTTTTCTAAGACCTAACATGCACATCCATCACAAGAAGCAACATCACTAAGATCTACATTCTAGGTTTCATACAATCATAAATAAACACAATAATAGGTTTAGCCAAGCATGTTAAAGATAAAGCAAGAACAATAGATCAAACAACACATAGACATATTGAATGATTAAGTTAACCTTACTTGATTAAAACATGAATTGGAAGATTGGTGGAAGTACAATAAGGGTTTTAGGCCTAAAATTGTTGTTGATCCAATGAATATATCTTAAACTCCCTTACCTTAATGTAAGTAAGTATCCTTGGATAAATTCTAAAGTACTAGGGGATTGAAACTTTGAGTGTATGATATAAAACTGAAGCGGAACCTAGTTATAATACCAAACTAAGGAAGAATAGACAGTTATGAATGCTTAACACACAGAAATACAACAAAAACAAATATAAACACACCAATATATTAATAGACGAACACTCCTTTGACAGTGGTTAGGGTTTACAACCTTGAAGCTATGAAAAACTAATGAAAAACTAATTTTAAGATCTATGCCGTAAGGGTTCCTTTTAATACACCATGGAAACCTAAAGGGCTTACAAAACGCTATCATGATATGCATAATCAATTACCTAATTTAACTCATGATATCATAAGTAGCAGATACTTCAACTATAAAGAATTAGTCACCACTAGACCTAATAACTCACATTATTAATCTCTACCTGGCATTACTAACAATGTGTTACTTGGGGCAGTACTAACTAATATAACTAACAATACTAATAACTTAGACTATTTTCACGAATCTTCATCAACAACACTAACCATCACTAGCAGTATCAAGTTGAATCAGCAACACTAAGTTGTAGAAGTCTATAATTCCCAACAATCCTCCCCTAAATTTGATATTCACTTTGTTAATCATTAAGTTTCTTCAGTATCTTGAACACTAAGAGGATGTATCCAAACACTTCTTCATTCTTCTACCTGTGACTTGATAAACTTAAGAATCTCAAATGCCATTGTACTCTCAGCTTCAGCTTCTAGCTTCCAGTTCAACATTTTCTTCAACATTTCCTTGATGAGAGGATATCTTTTCTCTACTAACATGTTAAAGCAGGTCAAAGTACCATCCATCAGCAATGAGTGAACTCTACTATTTTCATACAGTTTCCAGCTAATCAGGGTCTAATCCTGTTGATTACTCCAAATTTCATCTTCAGCATTTGGTTCAAACATTACCTTGAGATCTCCCCAAAGCAACAAATTATAACCTTCTGGAGTATTATCTTCAAACCTTTTTTTTCACCAATATGTGCAAATCTATTAAGTCTTGTCAATCTAAAATTCCCAGCATACTAGAAAATTGTTTTTGTGATAACTAGTATTCCCATCTGCTCTAATTATCTTATAAACATGAATATCCTCCATATCAACACTTCCTAAGTTCTAAGATTCCCAATCAACTATAGGATACTTAACAGGCAAAATCTCTGGATCCATAATCTCATCTTCATCTGGAACAACTGCTAACTACCTTCACAAAACTCTTTTTTCCTTTTCTTGGCTCATAAGTTTTGCTGCTACAAGTTCTGTCATTACTTTCTGCAATTCTTGTTTCTTTTATCACCTTAGATTCTTAGAGTTGACTTTAGCTTACTAGTTAAATCTGCATTCTCTTTATCCTAATATGCCGAGCTTTCTTTGTTATTGCTACATCTTCTTCAGAATCCATAGGCTTTAAAGTCATTATATCCACTTTTTGCCCCCTTTTTGGTAATAAGGCTTCTGGAAGATCTTCTAAAGTCTTATGCTTCAGTTGTTGATGAGTGTACTTACCCATATGTTTGAGATAAGTAATCATCATGTTCCTGACTTGAACTCTTGTAGGTGGTTTGTTCCTTATTGCCTCTGCTTTTTCTGTTGCCAGTTGTTTCTTTCTTCTTTCAAAGTATTCTGCTAACAATGTGGCCTTTTCGCTTTAAATTATGTATTTTCCTTTGCTCTGTCATGTTGTCAGTCTTACAGCTAGTTCTGGATCAGGCAATCCATTCTGGCCTTTGAATTTCACATCAAACTCTTTAAGGCCAAAGCAGCATTAAGTGGCTATTCTTGCTTTTGTTTTTCTTTGTGCGCTCTCTCTAGACTCTGCTAACACCGTCTTCCTTATGTATCCTTTGAGCTAACAACTGGCTTCACATATCAATTTGACTAACCTTTATCATCCTTCTTTTTGTACTTTCTCTAGTTTCTTAGGTCTTCTTCCAACCAGTACAAAACCCTTACCTTTGTGTCTTTTGGAATCAATTAGTTTGGAAGAGGTTAAAGTATTGTAGTTGATCTAGTTAGTCTAGGAGTTTCTTCTACATCTCTAAAAGCAACTAATTTTTCCTTTGCTTTCTCACTCCTCATCTTTACTAAAGTCTGAGCAATGGTAAGATCTTCATCTATAAATGCAGTTGCAGCAGTTGTTGGAGGTGTTCTAGGTTCAATAGTACTAATGGAAAGACTTACAACCACAATAGTAACTGGTACAGCTAACAACACAAACTCAGTGTAGCAGTATGTAAACTGTCTCACCCTTCAAACATTTTCCATATCATCATCAAGTATATCAAAGTCACTATCTTTGAACATTGACTTTGTCTTGTTACTTTTCCTCCCTTGTTCGGATGCATCCTCCTCATTTAAATCATCATCATAAGACTCAACCTGCCTATATATCCTCCTTCTTGGGTGTGAGATGCTTGACTTCCTCTTTCTTTCTAATTTCTTGACTCTTTGCTTTAGTTTGAGAATCTCACACACTTGTTGTGCATTCCTTCTCTTTTCTCTAAGTCAAGCACCTGTTTTTGACAATTTTTACACATAACCATTAAATGCTTATCAGTTTTAAGCCTACCTCATCACTTTCCAGGCATGTAACCTGCCCTGTTTGGGGAATAGAGAAAATCATGGGAGTGTGAGGTGGTTATAGGTATCTATCAATATCAAAGTATATCCAATGCTGCCCTCTCCTCTCTCCAAATTGTTAAACCATCCGGGAAAGGTAAAGTGCATTGATCTTTTTTTAATCAACGTATTTTAGGACCTAGTCCATGAGCAAGAGAACCGCCTATGGTTTCTTGGCGCCTGGGACTAGCCACCTGTATCTTTTCCTTGAGAATGTTAACATTATGGCAATGCCCAAGTGGGCTGTGTGTCTAATAGAAGTTATTCTTGTCATGTGCTGCAACCTAAGCTAGCATCAGTAGTGATAGCCCTTTCTACACTGTCACCCCCTCCTTATAGACAACCCTATTAGGTCTAAGGTCTAAAGGTACACTAGTCTGAGGTAACTCAGTGACCTTTTTGGCTCTCCTATGTTTTTGAGTATTTTTTTAGTTTTTCTTATTTCTATGATATTGTAGATGGAAATGGGAGTATTGCTCAATGTGAGCTCAGTTTGGAGGTTTCATGGGAAACTGTTGGAGGTGTTTCAATTTGCAGTGGTGTTGTTTGAGGTTCTGAAACATTTGGTTATGAGATAGAGGGTGTGGGTAGGGGTTCAGGGGGTATTGCTGAACCTTCGCCTTCAGGTGCATGGTTTTGCACCAACATAGATCAAAAAGTGTGAGTACTTTTCTAAAAAAACCTTTACTTGCCTCGCTATATTGAGAAAACCTTTTAGTATTGCATGGTGGTTCAAAAGTATCATTCAAGAGGTTCTGGTACATCTTTAAGCTGGTTATTAAAAAAGGAGTATGTAAACACCTTTGGATACATAAAAATTTTCTTTGGAATCCAAGTTCTTAACATACATCAGAAAATCATAGAAAAATTAAATTTTTAACCCTTTGCCAAACATATAACTGCTGAAGCCAAATTAGTTGAAAACTCATTCCAGCCAGTTGATTTTGAACTTATACAATGAAGGATGGTATGTATTAGGAATTTCCATTGTGGAGAGAATGAACCTTTTTGAAAAGTAAGTTTTGTTGAAAGTTGTTCATACCCCATCAATGCAAGGTTTTCAAAAATATCATCATTTATGAGGCAAGTAATACATCCCAACACAAAGAGAAAGATCATTCTCACTCTGATGATTCTGAAATTACTACTACAACTCTTAACTTAACTTACTATACTATCTGCCTTTCCATCAACTATGACATGTATTTGCTTCAATGAATTTATTGTTTTAGAAGTGGCAGTATTCCATAATTGTTCAATATAAGAAGCATAGATAGTGGGACTTACAGTGAGAGCATAGTTGATCGAACATGTAGAGAGGAAGTCCACTATACTGATGAAATTCTGCATTCTCATCAACTCTTTTCCAAATACGCACCAATTTGTGTTGGATTACACAAAAGCAAAGATCAGCCATAGAATAATTGAATTTGTTCAGTGTAAAAATCAATTATGGGTTTGATGAATAATGATCAAATGAAATTGTAAAATACATTGTTTTGATTATAGGCATATATAGGCACTAAAAGGAAACATAAGATGAAAGTAGCCGTTAATTTGTCAAAAATTATCCCTGAACAGTATTTAGTAACGGTAACTTTAGCAGCACTAAGTTAGGCTAACAGTACTAAGTTTGTAAACTTTCGCACTTCTTAGTTTTTATGGGGCAAACCTACCAACCATCAACGGAATTTGAGAATTTGCTTTGTAAACCCGGCGCCGTTTTCCCTGAATATGCCAATACTTTCTTGTCTGTTAGACATGGAGAATTGATGACCATTTGTTATGTGGTTGAAAATCACCTGGTTTAAACATCAGTCATATTAAACAAAGTCACCAGAATTCACGACTAAATCAGCATATCCTATTTATTAATCAAAAAACCTTTAAGCCTCTAATCCTGCAAAATTTTAGATCCAAACAAAGAAACACAATCCAAAACACTTTGCCGATATTGCTCCATGAATAACTGACATATAACTTTATATAAGACTAGCAGTACTAAGTATCAGTGTTAACCAGAATTAACTCCATTTTCATCACTTGAGCATTTCTTGCACAACTCGTATCTAAAGCATCCTTGAAGAGTAATAATCTACTATACTTAAAACACATAGTTCCGTATATAGCCTGGTACCATCAAAACAAGAGCTTCCTATGTGTATTAACAATGCATACGAATCATATATACAGCATACTAACTGAAGGCTCCAGCAGCAGTAAACGTTTGTACTAGCAGTACAAAGTTACAACTTCACCCCGGCAAATTAACTAACACACAACAATATAAAAACTTGGCATCATATTAACTTTTCAATACCCAACTCATAACATCATATGTGAATAAGCCATTGTACCTATACATAACTAGACCTCCCCTTATATCCATTCTTCGTATAGGGATTACGCATACCGAATGCTTGCAACCAAAAAGTTAAACTGCTAACATCAAAGCCTTTGTGAGAAGATCAGCAACATATGGTTTTGTTAATCTTTGATCCACTGAAAATAATTTAACCTCTTCTCATAAGAAACTCTAATGAAATGGTGTCCTAATCGTCTAAGTTGCTTTGGGTTTTAAGATGAAACACTGGATTCTTTCATAATACAAATGGTGCTTTTATTATCAATGTAACTCTTGGTTTCATGGAATTGAGACCCATAATCAAGCATTTTATTTTTGAATCCCTAGCACCTAGCCATAGCAATTAGCAGCAACACACATAGCTTCTGCTTCTAGGTAGTGGATAATTTTCAAACTATAAGCCCTGCTTCTTACATTGCCATGAAATCAACCTCTTGCCAAGAAATTGACAACCTCCTCATTGTGGATTTCCTGTCAAGGCTAGCTCCTATCATAATCAAGTATCAGAAAAATCATCACTTCAAATGGTGAATTCACTATGATACCCAAAGGGGGCCCCCCCCCCCAATTTATAGGTTGGTATGTGCTAAAATACACATACCTTTTTCTCAATAAAACAAACTTAAATGACTAAAAACGGACTTAAAATACCAAATATATGCGTTTATTTGTTTTATTTTACTATGCATGTTAACATATTTACCACAGAAAAGACAAAAACAAGATAAAACCGAGCACGATATTTTAAAGAGCGTGGAAAATCGAAATCAAAGGCGTATGCATCTTAGTGGGCCAACCTAACCCAAGTTAATGGGCCAAGTCAACCGATTATGCCATTTATACAAAAGCTTTAAACACTAAAAAGCCCAAAACCAAAATAAACCAAACTAGCCCAACATAAGCCCAAGTCCAACACCCTAACAGTCCAACCCATACACTTGTTAAATCTATTACACCGTTAGTCCCCAAGGACTAACACTATCAGTCCTTAAACCATTTCACCATTAGTCCCTAAAGCTAACAAGTCCTAACCTCGTTATCCCTTTCATCCCCCAATTTAAATATAATTAAATAGCCAAAAAAGGCGGGAACCACAAAAACAGGGCAAAACCCACCTCTCATGGTGCGAATGTATTCAACACACACCCCTACTTAATCCTGACACAAGCCCATGCCACGTGGCAGTATCAAAAACCCTTATTGGACAAGAAAACGCGTCATGAATTAAGGGAAAGTCAAGGCAATCAAGATGGACGGTTTTATGTTAATTGGCGATAATTATGGAATGATTGGAAGATGATTGGTGTTTTCTTTACCATCAAGGGATGGAGGACAACGACCGTCGTCCCTTATGGCTATAAATAAAGATGAGATCACATCAGTTGAAAAGACATCGTAGATTATGAGCGAAGTAGAATTCTAGTGCAAATTTACAAGCGTTATAAATACTTTTGTTATTGAGATTCTTTCACAATACTGTCATTTACTTTTTCTACGCATTGTTACCCTCAAGGATCATTCAATAAAAAAAAGTGAGTTCTCATTTAATTTTACTGCTTATTTACCGTTGTCTAGATGTTTTTGAAGGGTGTTTAAGGTTCATTTTAGCCAACTAGAACAGTAGCATCCTATGCTTTAGATACAGTGGAGTCTAAACCTGCATTATGCCCTGTATATTTGATAGTTGCAATCTGCTTCTAGCGTACAATCTTTTAAAAGTTCAAAAGCCCTTTTTTCCCTCTCAATTTTAAGTTAAGAAGAATTTGATTTAAGCCATAAGGGATTTCATAGCTCAAGTAGCATATAGTAAACAGGTTTATTAGTATTTTGAGCTTTTTAGGATTAGTTAATGGTTTACTAGCTTAAATCCTAGCTTAAAAAGTACCCCTTAGGCTATTAGTTAAACAGTTTTCATCAAAAAGCTTATTTGAGTTCTGAGCTATTGACTATTTAAATTGCTTAATTTTGTTTAGTTTGTGCTTATTAGGTTAGTTTTAAAGGAGTGCCCGTTGAAAGGCATAATTGATCCCAAGTTGGAGCTTTTCCAAGCTATAAGCTAATTAAGTTAGTATAAGATAGGTTTTAAGATTTTAATCCCAAACTGTCACATTTGAAAGCTTATTTCTGGGACTTTAATGATCAAGTTTTCACAAAAAGTTGTTTTACAAAAGTTTCTTAATGTTGGTCTCAGGTTTTAGTGTTTAAAAAAACAAGAAATTTAAAACAAATGTTTTATATGAAGAAGGTAAGGGCGACAGGTTTCGAACCTGTTGACCATCACCCCTCAGAACATACTCGCTTTAACACTACTCGTCAACTTACCGAATTAGCCCTTAGGACTTTTCAATATTTTGTTTGCAATATTATAAATATATAAGTGGGTGTTGGCCTTATAATCTATACAACAAATATGAACTTATTTGAAAGCTTAATCGTTCAGGCCAATTTTGAAGTTACATTTTTCTTAGATTCCTCATATTTCAAACACTTTAACCTTATTTTTATCCAGATTTTATTCTAAAATGTTTAGTATTTTAATATATTTTTAGAATAAAAGCGTTTTTTAATTCATAAATAAATTAAATAAAATCAAAAAAATATAATTCTTTTTTCAAAAATTTTTCTTTATATATTAGGATCGTCAAAAAAATTAAGTTTGGCATTTATAGAGTTATAAATTTTGATGTTTTAGGTTTTAATTAGCATTTCTTAATTCCCGTTAACATGTTTTCCGTGTTTAATTGTGTTTGCTTTAATTCTAGCTTTTCTTTGCACTTGTATTTTGCTTTAATAGAAAGATTATAGAAACCAAAATCAAAAATAATCATTAAATCATTCAAAATTCCAAATCATAAACGTGAAGCTCGAAGTATCAATTACCGCCTCGTCAAGAACAAAAACGACCCGAGAAACGACTAAGAAGGGGTCACCTTTAAAGTCGATGCTTTTCGGTAATTATATTAAATTTGTGAGATTCGTTAGTTTTGGCCGATTCACCTATATATTATATATTATATTATATAGTATAAATATATATATATATATATATATATATATATATATAATATATATATATAAAGTACTATTTACATCGATCAATTTTTGGTGCCGCAGCCGGAGAGGCTCTGTTACGAATTTCAAGTTATCGTTTGAAGATTGTTTTTTGAAGATCCTTCCTCTGAAGTTATTCTTGTTTTTTGTGTGAATATTTTCATAAAAAAAAAATAACAAAAATAGTATAGTGAAGTAATCAAAAAAATTCCAAACAGATAAAAATAGCCAAATAAAAGAAATCGCGTTGTTCAATTGATTAAAAGGCTCACCTTTAGGATTACATACAATAAGGAGGTAACAGGAGGGTCGATCCCACAACATCGACCGCGAAAGGAGAATGTTATTTAATAGCACTCCCCGCGCTTTACACCACCCTTCTTCAGCTTCCTTTGTGCGTATTCTAGAGATCTGAAACCGTGTGCATTTGGACTTCCGGTATTACCAAAATATTGTTTTTGTTTATTTTAAAAAAAGTTTCAAAAAAATTTCTTCCTATATCTCCTAAGTGTTTAAATTCTCAATGGAAACAGGTCGTCCAAATTCGATCTGTTGTCTTCTGTGGAAGTCTGAGTGATGAATATGGATGTCCATGTTCTACTTGTAAGTTATGTGGGAACGAAATCTCATTATGTTACGATGGTCTATCAACAAGTTCCGTTGTTTTACAAATCAGGACACGTGCTTTAATCAAAACCATTATAATATTCCACAAACTTCACCAAGTTTTCCACAGCAATATCTTTGTTGTGAAGACTGCGGGGGTCCTCATGCGACTTTTCAATGTCAACCGATGAACCAAAGTTTCTATAATTCTAATTCTTCCGGTTTTGACCAAATCTAACCCCCGCAGTATTTCGTCGTTCATCAATCTCCTCAAGAAACAGATATGGAAATGTTGCAAGCTAGAGAAGATCTCATGGAAGCTATACAAGTTTTTTTAAGAAGTATGATCATATACCTCCTAGAGAAAAGTCTATGGCTTTATTGCTAGCTGAGGAGACATTTCTTAAAGTTAAGCAAGCTTTTGAAGAAGAGCAAAATCAACCAGAGATTATTCAAGAATTGCTACTTCAACTTATCCAAGATTTGCAACTTCTTGATGAAATTCTACCAAAGCAAGCAGAAGAAAAGGGGACAAATAAGCAAGTTCAGAAAAAACAAGAAGAAAAGAGTATTGCAGAATTGCTAGCAGAAGATCAGGCAACTACAATTAACTCTTTATATCAAAATCCCGATCTCTTACAAAGCTTCATTTACCAGGACGATGATAACAATGATGACGATTACGACGAGGAGAGTATAATTTCTATGAATGCAGATATGTCTGAAACTCCATCGCCTGACGCAATCACGACTTCTTCCCCGATTGAAGAGCCTAAGGACTCTCTCATAATGGAGGATGAGGATATTGACACTATTCCTGAAAAGGAATCAGACAAAGAAAACGAGTCTAGTGCTGAGAACCTTGTCCAAAACCCTAGTGAGTCCGAGGCTACTTCCGATAATGAAAGTGAGTGTGATTTGCCAATTTTTGACGATTCTCCTCTCGACGTTTTTGAAGATAATTGTGCGATTTCTTCTAGACCTCTTTTTGATTCTTATGGTGATTCTACCTCTAGTGAATATTCTAGTGATAACTAGTCATTTCTTGAGGAGGGCATTTTCTCAAACCTTCCTTCTGAATTTGACGAAGAATCCATTTCTAGTGACGTAAATCCAATTTATGATGAGGTGTTAGAAGATATTGATGGCACAAACTATCTTATTGATTCTATTATCGATTTTTCTCCTAAGATTGATCCTCTTCTCGAGAAGTTCACCGGTGAACTCGCTCTTATCAATCCAATTCCACCGGGAATTGCTGGAGCCGACTCTGATCCAGAGGGAGATATTCGTCTTGTTGAGAAATTGTTAAATGATAATTCATCCCATCAAACTCAGGATGAACTTAATTATGAAATATAATCGATTTTTCTCCGCATTTCCTATCCTCCATTTAGATAGTGGCTTTCTTTGAAAGAGACTCTCATACAATTCTCTCTTAATCCTCTTGATGATTCATTACTTGAGCTTTAGACTTTTAGTTTTGATATTGCAGAGAAGAATACTGGCAGTAACCACTACTCACTTTTGATTATTCTCTTCTACCGAATTTATGAAAAGTTCCAGTTTTTCCATGACGATAGTTCCTACGGAATAGAATAATAGTGCAGTACCACACTTCATCTGATTATTTACCTTCCAAGAGTATGATTCGTTTCACTTTGATATTTCTGATACTTCACTTCAGCTTGCCGATAAGAGTGATTCTGTATTTAAAAAGTTCAACGATGAACTTGCTCACATCATATCTCCACCGGAATATGATTGTTACTACTTTGATATTGAACCTGATCCATGAGATTTAACTATAGATATGATGAAAAATATCTTTGATAATTCAACAAGGGAAGAACCTAGAGTTCATATACCTAATGTTTTACCTACCCTTCACACCATTTGTCAGGATCTGGACTTCACTCTTTCTACTTATTTCAACGGACTCAATCTTGTTGCCTCTTTCCCTTCCGGAAATAGAAACAAGACTTTCAATTCAGGAATATCTATTGAAGTCTAATCCAAGAAATTCCTATCACTGAATACATTTTCTATCTCATTCATTAGTGATCCTTTTTATCCAGTGCTTGAAACTTTGCATTCACTTTCATCCAAAAAATGAGGACAAAGTTTTTCAATCCTGGAATTCTGTTTACAAATGAGGAGAAAACTCCTGTATCTCATTATCTCATCGGCCGTATTAAAAACAGAGTCGAGTTCAAGATCAATCAATACATTTCTCCTTAAGAAATCCCGGTGGATGATTTATGGAGGGGACATTCCTATCTGGGATGTCCCGCATCTTCATTTCTATCCTCCTTGACCAACTCAAGAATAAGGGGTCGAATCAAGTTCACGATTCGGTTAACAAAAACAAAGTGCTTCTCGGGAGGCAACCCGTGTTTCTGTCTTCTTTCTATTTTCTAATAAGAGTAACGTGAGGAGGCTCACCCTCATCCAGAACTCAGTTTATTGTGTTTGTTTTATGTGCAGGATTACCCCAGATTATGAAGACTCTCGTGCTCGTGGTTTTGTCCAACGCTTACTCGATCTTCATCCCTTTGCATGCTTATTTTGGGAATCCTATATATTTGATCTTATTGACTAACCGTTTAAATCTTATGTGGCATAGATTAATAATAAAAACGGCTTGTAGATTTACGTGAAATTCCCTTTTATATTTGGAATATACTTTGGAATTAGTATGAGGGGGTTGGCAACCCCCACACATTGAGGACAATGTATAATTCTAGTATGGAGGGGGGGAATCTATCAATTTGATCCCATTTGCATTTGTCTATGTCTTTCACGTAACCCCGTTTTACCAAGAAAATACAAAAAAATGTGATTTTAGGCAAAAAAAAATTTAAAAATTTGCAAAAACAAAACAAGTGTTTATCATAAATGTTGACATTCCGCTGGTGAGAATAAGAATAATTTTTGACTTGACCGAGCATATTGAGCTCTAGCTTACTCCCTTAACCTTTATAAATAACTAAATCTTTTGGCTATTTTTTTTATACAAGTAAGCTTTTAAAAAATGCGAATTCTACTCAAAAGGCTAAGATTTTGCAAGTTTCCCATAAATGACTTTAAATATGCAAAGCTTAATTTTATTTGGCTAAGCATTCGCGGATCTTTTTATTAAAGATTTTAAATTTGCGAAGAACGAAAAATGATAGAGTTAAATATAAGTTGGAATGCTAAGCAAGGATTAGTTGGAAATCTTAAAAGCTCATAAGTGTAATTTGTGGCTTTTTTCCCAGTAGCTCCTAAAATGACTAATAATACGTGCTCTTTTTGAAAGACAAGTTAGAATTTTATCACTCTTAAAAGTCTGTTAATGATTCAACATTTTTAGATAAAAAAAGCTTTAATCGAGTATATTGATAAATAAGAGTTTTTGATCAAAATATGTTTTAATTTTCTAAAAACAAATTTTCCTTGTATACGGTGTAAATATAAATGTTGAAAAAAAAGGAAAAAAATGAAAAGTTTGTGAGATAAAATATAATAATGTTGCTAGTATAGGTTGCTTAATAAAGGGAAAATGTCTTTTTCTAAAATTTAAACATTTTTTTGAACTTAAAAACTTGTTACCCGTACAAAATTTTGAAACACCCCGACCGTTTGAATATCTTCTGATCCGTATTCTCAATGGTGTTGTACCAAAGAGGCCTAGGCGACTTGCCTGAGTGGGTCGGGAGGTTCCGGAAGAAATCACTCTAAATGAATTAACTTACCTACAATGTCCTTGATTTTTGAGAATTAGCTTGCTTTGAGTTATAAACATACAAAGTTTTACGAAAAACTTTTAGTAAAGGGTTCAAAAGTTTATAGAGTCACGACAAATTATTCACAGTGGGTGTCAAAAGACCTGTCACTAGCTAACCAGGTTAGGATATGCCGAGAAGAAATGTTTGCTACCATGGGGTGGAAAACAGATCTCACCGTTTGAATTCATATAACAAAAAAGATGTAAATTGAAGCTTGGAAAGGTTATAACTATCTAAAATGTGGGTTAGATGGTCAAAATTCAAACTCAGCACACACACCTTAATATATAATATTCGGTCGGGAGGATAAGTCTTTGTATAAACAGACAAGTTTGCAAATATGGGTAGTGATTAGCATCCCCACTATGAAATAAGCAATGGATATCATTTTTAAGCTTAGTTTGGGAATAAGAAGAAAAATTCAAGGACGATGTAATTAAATCCATTCTAGGCCACCTTAGGAATGAGGATATTTTCAGTAATTCATTGAATTACTTAAGTTTATGAGACAATAATGAAGTCCCGCATGTTGTTACATGTTGAGATTGAAAAATAAAATAAACAATTGTGGCTTGAAATAAAATTTACGATCGGAGAGTGTTTATAAAACTGAGTTGAATTTTCTTATTCCCTTTTATATTTTATTACACTTTGCTACTTTTCAAGGTATTTAATCTAAGGGGTTGAAATTTTTGGTTTTCTAAACATGGATTTATTTCATTGCGTAAGGACACATCAATATTTTAGTATGAGGGGATTTGGTATGTGCTTAAATACACATATCTTTTCTCAATAAAACGAGCTTAAATGACTAAAAATGGACTTAAAATGCCAAATATATGCTTGTGTTGTTTTATTTACTGTGCAGGTAACGTATATTCACAAAAAAACAAAAACAAGATAAAACAGAGCATGAGATTGAAAAGAACGTAGAAAACCGAAGCCAAAGGCGTATGCATCTTAGTGGGCCAACCCAACCTAAGTTAATAGGCCAAACACAAACAAATAGGCCAACACACAAAGGAGGTGGTATAGTCAACGACACAACCCCAACCCCCCCCCAAACAAATCATAAAGCCCAACCCATTATGCCATTTATACAAAAGCCTTAAACACTAAAAAACCTAAAACCAAAATAAACCAAACTGGCCCAACATAAGCCCAAGTCCAACACCCTAACAACCCAACCCATATACCTGTTAAATCTATTACACCTTTAGACCCCAAGGACTAACACTGTCAGTCCTTAAACCATTTCATCGTTAGTCCCCAAAGCTAACAAGTCCTAACCTCGTTATCCCTTTTTTCCCCCAATTTAAATATAATTAAATAAGCCGAAAATGCGGGAACCGACCAAACAGGCAAAACCACACCTCTTCTGGTGCGAAACGTGTTCACACACACACCCCTACTCAATCCTGATACAAGCCCATGCCACATGGCAGTATCAAGAACCCTTATTGGACAAGAAAATGCATCATGAATTAAGGGAAAGTCAAGGCAATCAAGATGGATGGTTTTATGTTAATTGACAATAATTATGGAATGATTGGAAGATGATTGGTGTTTTTTTACCTCAAGGATGAGCACAAGACCTCCCCTCACGGCTATAAATAGAGATGAGATCACACAGTGAAAAGACATTTAGATTAGGAGTAGAGTAGAATTGCTTATTTACAGCTTATTATTACTTTTTGTCTTTCAATATTGTCATTTACTTTTTGTACGCATTGTTACCCACAAGGATCATTCAATAAAAAAAAAAGTGAGTTCTCATTTTAATTTTCGCATTAATTACCATATGCTTATTGGATCGCTTATTTATGCTTATAATTGCTTATTTATGTGGTTTATTGATTATTTATGCTTGCTTATTGATAAGAGGTCATTTACTTGTGTTTTGAGTTAAGTCTGTTTTAAAGAAGCAAAAAATAGCTTATTTGGATTGCTTATTGTCAAGTGCTTATTAGTGGTTGATTATTGTTCATTAGTGCTTAAGATACTTAGTTAAACATCTGTTTTTAAAAGTCTTAGCTTAAATCGGTCTCTTATAGTTTAAATATGCACAATCAGAAGTTAAAGGAGTGTTTGGGTTAAGAGTTAAAACGGGTCAAAAAGAGTGTTAAAATTATTTTGGGTCCTTAAGCCAAGTTTTTACAAGCCTTTAATTCAGTCCTTAAGTCAGTTTTTATAAATCTTTTTAGTTTAAAAATCAAGTTTTAGGATCAAAGAAATCAAAGTTAAAATCTGACATATTCATGATCTTTAAAACTGTCAATCTTTGGTTAAATTGTCTAGATGTTTTTGAAGGGTGTTTAAGGTTTACTTTAGCCTCCTTATGCATTAGATAAAGTGTAGTCTAAACCTGCATTAGCCTTGTGAGTTTGTAGTTGCAATATGCATTCTAGCTATAATTTTTAAAAGTTTAAAAGCCCTTTTTCCCTCTCAAATTTAAGTTAGTAGAAGTTTGATTTAAGCCTTAGAATTCATAGCTCAAGTAGCTTATAGTTCTAAGGTTTATCTGTTTTGAGCTTTTTAGGATTAGCTTAATGGTTTACTAGCTTAAATCCTAGCTTAAAAAGTGCCCCTTAGGCTGTTAGTTAAACAGTTTTCATCAAAAAGCTTATTTGAGTTCTGAGCTTATTGCTTATTGAATTTGCCTTGAAAGGAGTGCTTATTGATTATTAGTTTTATCATTTTAGGTTGAGGTTTAAGACCTTGTAAGCTTATTTGATCTAAGGTTGAGCTTATTCAAGCTTATAAGCTATTTAAGTTTAGTATAAAAGGTTTTAAGATTTTAAGCCCAAACTGTCACTTTTAAAAGCTTATTTCTGGGCTTATTTAAGTTTTCACAAAAAGTTGTTTTACAAAAGTTTCTTATTTTGGTCTTAAGTTTAGTTTTTAAAAAAGAAATTAAAAAAATGTTTTATAAAAAGGTAAGGCCACAGGTTTCGAACCTGTGACCTCATCCCTCACACACACGCTTTAACACTACTCTCTACTGCCAACGCGCCTTTGGGACTTTTTCAATATATGTTTGCAATATTTAATATATAAGGGGTGTTGGCCTTATAAGCTTACAGCCTTATATATAGCTATATTATAACTTATCTATATCACCAAATTTTCAAGTTAGCATTTTTTCTTAGATTTCCTCATAGTTCAAACTACTTTGCCTGATTTTTTTTAGATTTTTCTAAATTAGTTTAGTATTTTTAATATTATTTTTAGAATAAAAGCGTTTTTAATTAATAATAAATTAAATAAAAGTCAAAAAAAATAATTCTTTTTTTCAAAACATCAAAAGCCTTTGTAAGAAGATCTGTAACATTGTGGTCTGTGTGAATCTTGATCACCTGGATTAACCTCTTCTCATAAGAATCTCTGATGAAATGGTGTCTAATTTCTATGTGCTTGGTTTTAGAGTGAAACACTGGATTCTTCATAATACAAATGGTGCTTTTATTATCAATGTAAATCTTGGTATTCATGAAGTTGAACTCATAATCAAGCATTTGATTTTGAATCCATAACACATGTCCACAGCAATTAGCAGCAGCAACATACTCTGCTTCAGTAGTAGAATTTGCAACTATAGTCTACATCTTACATTGCCATGAAATCAACCTCTTGCCAAGAAATTGACAACCTCTTGTTGTGGATTTCCTGTCAAGGCTAGCTCCAGCATAATCACTATCAGAAAAAGCTTCCAAGTCAAATGGTGAATCTCTAGGATACCAAAGGCCCAATTTAGGTTGACCTTTAAAGTATCTAAAGATTCTCCTCAAAGCATGAAGATGTGACATTTTAGGAGTAACTTGGAACCTTGCACAAGTACAAACAACAAACATTATGTCAGGCCTAGAAGCTGTTAAGTACATCAATGATCCAATCATTGATTTGTATAAATGAACATCTACAGTATCAGCTTCTTCATCCTTGACTAATGCCTTGTTAGGTTCCATAGGAGTGCTTGTTGTCTTCATAGTGGCAAAATCAAACTTCTTCAATATCTCAGCCATATATTTGTATTGGCTAATGAAGATTCCATCCTCCTTCTATTGTACTTGCAATCCTAAGAAAAAAGTGAGTTCCCCTATAGAACTCATCTGGAATCTTTTATGCATCAAACCTTCAAACTCATCACATAAAGACTTCTTTGTGGACCCAAAGATGATATCATCAACATACACCTGTACTAACAAGATATCACCTTTGTCCTTCTTGATGAACAAAGTCTTATCTATAGTGCCTCTTCTAAATCCATTTTCAATTAAGTAGGTAGACAAGGTCTCATACCAAGCTCTAGGAGCTTGATGTAGACCATATAAAGCTTTTTCTACCTTATACACTTTGTCAGGGAACTATGGATCTCTCAAAAACTAGGTGGTTGTCACACATAAACCTCCTCTTCAATAGTACATATAGAAGGCACTCTTTACATTCTATCTGGTACAACAATAAACCTCATAAATGATGCATAGGCCAAAAATAACCTGATTGCTTCTATCCTAGCAACAGGAGCAAAAACCTCATCATAATCAATTCCTTATTCTTGGGTATAACCTTGTTTAACCAGTCTTGCCTTGTTTCTCACTACAATCCCTATCTTCTCATCCTTTTTGTTTCTAAAGACTCATTTTGTTCCAATGGCCCTCTTGCCATTAGGTAGATTAACCAGTGTCTAAACCTTCTGAAGTTGAAATTATAGAAGATCCTCTTGCATTGCTTCTATCCAACTTGGATCTTCCAGAGCTTGAATCACTTTCTTGGGTTCCATTTGAGAGAGAAATCAGGCAAATAAGCAGTTCTGATAATCTTTGTGATTTGTTCTCCTTTGCTATTTATTGTAACATATCCATGCATGTTCATCAAAAATTTTGGTCATTCTCCTTGTTTGTATTACCTGAATTAAGTCTCTATTGATATGGTCTTTAGGATGATCTTGTCAATTCTGGTTGTGGGATAGGATGACACTCATGGTTGTTCTATGTTGTTTAGTTCAGCTTCTGCACCCACATCTTCTTGATTCTTAAGCTTACCAAAAATTCCTAGTCATTAATCCATTGAGTCACATTTGAACAGGTGGAAGTGTAAATGCATTTTTTGAAAGGAGAAAATATTTCAAATAGACGTTCCTCAAATGCATTAGAAGCTTCAGCAGCATTAACTGGTGATGATGGATCATCATTGGTAAAAGATGGTCCTGCATCACTAATAGTTGTACTAACAATATTAATACTATTAGTGCTGTTAGGATGTACAGTCTGCTTTTCTTGTTGAAGTAGCCTTTCAAACTCACTTCTTGTGGCTTGATCATCCTTCCCATCTTTATCTGAAGCTCCACTTTCATCCATTTTAGTAGGCTTCTCTTCAGCATCTTCTTTACTAACCTTAGGATCTTGAGAGATTAATGGATTAGTTGTGCAGATAGGTATTAGGATGTATTCTTGTTTAGGTTTTGTCTTCTTCCCAGCTTGAACTATAACATTGATTATCTCTGTTCCTGCAATCTTTAGTTTGATTTCCTTCGCAACAACTGCAATAGTTCATAGATATTGTCAAAGAATCAACATCAAAAGCCAGTCTGGTCCATTTCCTGTCACATTAGGTGTATTTTCAAGAAATCTAATGTTTAAGGTCTCTTCAACTATCCTGGTCCTCTTGTTAAATACTCTTATGGCCTTGCTAACTATAGAGTACCCAACAAAAAATCCCTCATCAGCTTTTCCATCAAACTTGCCTAGATGATCCCTGGTATTTAAGATGGTAACAGGATACCAAAAGGTTTCATGAAGTCTATCAATGGGGTTCTTCCTCGAATAAGTTCATAAGGTGTCTTGTTATAAGGCTTAATGACTAAGACCCTATTTTAGCACATAGCAAGCAGTATTAACTGATTTCAGCCCAAAAGGTGGTTGGACAACTTAGAGTCAACCTGAACATAGTTCTTGCAGCCTTATCAGTCGTTCTATCTCCTCTAAGCAACACCATCTGCTGAAGAGTCTAGCAACAACTAAATTCCCTCTTAAATACCTTCATTTTACAAGAACTGTTCATCATACTATTTTTTGACTAGTTCCTATTGTCACTTTGATAACTTTTACTTTATAGTTTAGTGATTTTTATTTCAGTTATTAAACGTTCTTTATTATCCCACTAGTTTCATCCTTCGTGGCCAACAAGAATACCCCAGAAAAATCTACTAAAGTCTCAGTAACAACAAGGCAATAAGACTTTTTTATTAAACTCTTTAACATTTTATAGGACCAAATAGGTACATATGAAGGATATGTAAGGGTTTGCATGATTGAGTTCACAAGTTGGTCTTACAGGAGGGCTTTGTGTTGCTTTCCTTTCTGACACAGCAACACAAGATTGTCATATTCAAAGATCTTTAATGGCAAAACCTTAACAACGTTTCCTTTAAGTTTGTTCATGTTTTTAAGTTTCTGTGACCAAGCCTCTATGACCATAATTGAATTCATCAATTGTGGCCTTGCAGAGGCTAGTTTTAAACCTTTAGTTGGGAACAACACTCTTTTAGGGTCAACACTGGTAAATGTTATCACTTTCTTGGAACCTTCTCTCGCTAGACTTGACTTTCATCCAAGTAGCTTAAAGTTCAGAAGATAAGACAAGACATTCAGTTGTCAGTACAAAGATATATTATTCTTTTTGTCGCCATATTTGTGACACAACTAAAACAAGTTATAATTATGCTTCTTACAAAGTACACATATTTAAAAATCCATTGTTCCTGTTTTGATTTTTACCTTTTCTAGAAGAACTTCTACCTTTACCATCTCCAAAGGAAACAAAACCTACCGATCACTAATCTTCATCATTCAGGAAGATTGCATTTGTTTCCAGTCATGTGCCTTGAGCAACCACTGTCAATAACTCCTTTTTCCTTGTACTCCTTCTGCTGTGGGTTGCCCTGCACATAAAATAAGAGAGTTATACTCTTTTGGGTATCCAAGCCATTATAGACTTGGATCTGCCTCGTGTATCAATGTAAGAATATTTCTTGAAAGTATTTGATGCACTACTATTTTTGGCTTTCCAAACCAATGCATGATGAGGCCTTAACATATTAACCACTTTTCACTTGTCTTCTATTAGGGTGAGTGGGGGTCATTTTATTAGCCCAATGTTCTTGTGATTCTCCCTACTGGAGTTGTTCACACAATCCCCCCAGTCTTATAACTTTGTTTCACAACATAATGAAGATGCTCAAAAAACTAACACCAAACAAAATAATGCTTTATTAATCATTTTAAAGTCACGTCCTAGTCTTTGGGTCATAGATTGTTCCAGTTTCTTTGGTTCCTCTAGGATAGTGTTTGTTTTGTTTAGGTCTGTTTCTACATTCTCTATGTTTCCTAGCTGACTTAACAAATTTTATCTCTTTTCAGTGACTAGGTCTACTGTTTTATCCTTAACATTAGGTTTAAATTCTACCTCTCTACCAGAATTAGAATTCCAATCTCAAGGACTGGAGGTCTAAAGATGTTCTTCTACTAATTTTTTAGGTTTCGATTAGGCACCATACTTTTTACATAAGCCGGACTCATGAGTTGACTCAAATGTCTTAACTTACTAGGTGTAACAATTAGTTAGTAAACATCACTTATTCTCCTTTTAACTAGTTCATCCATAAAAGTTAGATCAGGTTTGAAGGGAATGAAGTTCCATATTTAAGGTGGGGAACTGATGTTATCCCTTATAGATTTAGACTATATTATTCTTCCTGATTTTCTAACATCTCAGATGATTTCACAAAGCTTTCTACTGCAGGGAGAAGCTGCAGTAGAAGAAGCTGCATTATATCCTTGTCCAGTTTTAAACTTGACACTAACTTGACTTTCCAGCAAATTGTTCAAAGATTTAGATGAATTTTGAAACTTCTCTAATGTTAGTTTAACGCATCTCTACTTTTTTGCTTTTTTAAATTTTTTTTGTTTTCAACTAAAGCATTATCTCTTAGTTTAACTTCAAGGTTTAAAACATTAATGCTTTCTTCATACACGGCCTCATTTTTCTTATAGTGAGCTAGTCTAGCTTCTACTGATTCTAAACCTGCTTTATAAGATACTAAATTAAATTGAGACTTTTTGTAATCTGAAGACAAACTATCATATTGTTCTTTAAGAGTAGCATAAGCTTTTACACATGATTTAGAACAAGAATCTACCTCAGAATCTGAACTGGAAGACGTCACTAAAAGATGTAAATACCATTTAATGAAAAGTTTGAGATGCTCGTCTTCCGCTTGGTAGCCTCAGTCGTACCCTCTATTCTATCTTGAGCAACCAAGGCATTTTCAGTGATGTGTTTCTATGTAACAGTTATTCTATAGTCTATCTTCTTTGTTTTCATGATTTCTAGGAGCATCTAATTCTCATTGCCAAAGTGACCATATTTATGACAATTATAGCACTCCACTTTAGACCTATCAAATCCAACTCTTTGACCATTTACATCTAGCTTCCTGCCTGTCCTCTTGATGAATCTCCTAGCTCTAATTGTCAGCATGGCCATCTCCCATTGTAAATCCATTTCTTCTAGATCATCAGGATCAATTTGTTCTAGATCCTCTTGTGCAAGTTGAGGAGAATTGGGCTGACTGCTAGAAAGCACAGACACAGCATTCCACTAAGGTTATTCTCCTTATGCAATGATTTACTTTGAGTATGAGCAGCACTAACTCCATAAGCAGTGTTATCTTCTTCATTTGTGCTACTATTGGAGGACACAAAAGCCACATTTTGTGGATTTTGACTTGTACTTGATGATCCTGAGATTTCAGGTTCATATATCTTCAAGTTGTTGTATTAGTCATCCAAACTGATGGTCTCTATTTCTGTTTGTTCCTCCAGATCAAAGCATGAGTCTTCCATTCAGATGGAAGACTTCTCAACAGTTTTAAGTTTATGTCCTCTTGTGTAATAACTTTGCCTTGAATATCTAACTGAGTGATAAGTTTTTGCAACCTATCAAAAGTTTGATCCATTATCTCTGAAATTGATCCTGCAAAGTTCTTATATTGTTTCTTGGGTAGAGTTCTTTAAACTTTCTTGCATTCCCTTGTTACCTCGTACCTCTTCTCTTTTGGCTTTTTCATGGACAATTTGCATCTTTATTTGATGGAACTTTAGTTGATCCTTCTTTGGGAGTGCCATCAAAAGAGTTCCTCTACCTTTCATCTTATTCCCCCTGTCCTGCTTTTCTTCTGCAGTAGTAGGTTCATATTCCTGCTTAGTTTCTCCAACAGTTCTCTTCAGCACTTTGTTACCATTTTTAATTACTTCCTAGAGGGAGTAATCAGTCATGAGAAAGTATTGTTCTATCCTCATTAACCAGAGATCATAATCCCCTGGGTTGAGGATAGGGAGTTTTTAGTATAGTTGTAAAAGTTGTTCACCGCCTCCATGTTATTCACTGCGAATTAGATCTTGTATGATTGTTGGTTCATTCTTATTCAAAGCCTTCACAACAAGCTTCTGATACCACTTGTTGATCCCAATGAACAGATCTTGAACTCCTTAGCTTGATGTAAGGTTTAGTATCCTTGGATAAATCCAAAGGCACTAAGATTGAAACTTTGAGTGTATGATATAAACTATGCGGAATCTAGTTTATACCACTAAGAAGAATAACAGTAATGAATGTTTAACACACAGAAATATAATCAAAACAATAAGCTCCAATTTATTAATACGAACACTCTTTGACAATGTTAGGGTTTACAACCTTGAAGCTATGAAAAACTATGAAAGACTGATATCTTAGATCTATGCCTTAGGGTTCCTTTTATACACCAAGGAAACCCTAATGGGCTTACAAAACGCGTATAATGATAATGCATATCTATTCCAAATTTAACTCATGCATATCATAATAGCAGTACTAACTATACAAGACTAACAGCACTAAGTATTAACTAACAGTACTAACTATACTGATAATACTAATAATGTACTGGCAGCACTAACTATTATAGCTAGTAGTACTAATAACTTAGATTTTTTATTTAAAACTCCTAACAAAACACTACAACTTGAACCAACAGTATTAACTTCCAAAACTAACAGTAGTAACTTCAGAAGCCTTCAATTCCCAACATTTATACTACATACGTGGGTTATACTTTTACCCGTGTGTTTCTCTATAATAAAATTAGTATTTTCAGTCATTATAAATTTAAAGCTTTTGAAACACATCACACACTTTTTGTTTTATAAAACTATACACTTTTGTTTTATAAAAACGACACACTTTTTGTTTTATAAAAACTACACACTTTTTGTTATAAAAACTCCATTAAAAGAGGCATATGTTATATATTTATATATGTATAATATATATATATATTTGTTATTATTATATATATATACTAATATATTTTATTATTATATATATATATATATATATATATATACTAGTTACGTAACCCGCCCAACGGGCTGACATAATGTTTGTTGTTTGTACTTATGCAAGGTTCCAAGTTACTCCTAAAATGTCACATCTTCATGCTTTGAGGAGAATCTTTAGATACTTTAAAGGTCAACCTAAATTGGGCCTTTGGTATCCTAGAGATTCACCATATTACTTGGAAGCTTTTTCTGATAGTGATTATACTAGAGCTAGCCTTGACAGGAAATCCACAACAAGAGGTTGTCAATTTCTTGGCAAGAGGTTGATTTCATGGCAATGTAAGAAGTAGACTATAGTTGCAAATTCTACTACTGAAGCAGAGTATGTTGCTGCTGCTAATTGCTGTGGACAGGTGTTATGGATTCAAAATCAAATGCTTGATTATGAGTTCAACTTCATGAATACCAAGATTTACATTGATAATAAAAGCACCATTTGTATTATGAAGAATCCAGTGTTTCACTCTAAAACCAAGCACATAGAGATTAGACACCATTTCATCAGAGATTCTTATGAGAAGAGGTTAATTCAGGTGATCAAGATTCACACAGACCACAATGTTACAGATCTTCTCACAAAGGCTTTTGATGTTTTCAGGTTTAACTTTTTGGTTGCAAGCATTGGTATGCTTAATTCCTTAGAGCATGGATTAAGGGGAGGTTAGTTGTGTATAGGTACAAAGGCTTATACACATATGATGTTTGAGTTGGTATTGAAAAGTAAATATGATGCCAAGTTATTTAATACTGCTGGGCTTAGTTAATTCTACCAGGTGAAACTTTGTACTGCTAGTACAAACGTTACTGCTGCTAGGCTCAGTTAGTGCTGCTGTATATGTGAATTGGTGCAGCTGATAATACACAAAGAAGCTTTGTTTGAGGGATGGCTATATGGAACTATGTGTATATGTACAACAGATTATACATCATGGATGCTTAGAATAGAGTGCAAGAGCTGCCAAGTGATGAAAATGGGTTAATTCTGGTAACTGATACTTAGTACTGCTAAGCTTAAAAGTTAATACTGTCAGTTATTATGAGCAATATGCAAGATGTTTTAGATTGTGTTTCTTTGTGGTTAGAACTAACATTTTGCAGGATTAGAGCTTAAAGGTTATTTGATTAATAATGGATATGCTGATTTGGTGTGAATGCTAGTAACTTTGTTAATATTGTTGATGTTTCACATGTTGGTTTTCACCACATAACAAATAGTCATCAATTCACCATGTCTAACAGACAAGAAAGAATTGCCTATTCCAGGGCAAACGGCGACTGGTAAAGAATTCTCAAGTCTGTTGATGGCTAGTAGTTTGCCAAAAACTATAAGTGCGAAAGTTAGTATTGCTAGTACAAACTTAGTACTGCTAGCCTAACTTAGTGCTGCTAAAGTTACCGTTACTAAATACTGTTCATGGGTAATTTTTGACAAATTAACGACTACTTTCATCTTAAGTTTCCTTTAGTGCCTATATAAGCCTATTAATCAAACAATATATTTTACAAATACCAATTGCTCATAATTCATCAAACCCTAATCGATTTTCACACCGATAAATTAAATTATTCATGGCTGATCTTGCTTTTGTAAACCAACTTAACATGGTCGCATATTTGGAAAAGAGTGATGAGAATGCATAATTTCATCAGATAGTAGACTTCCTCTCTACATGTTTGATCAACTATGCTCTCACTATAAGTCCCACTATCTATGCTTCTTATATTGAACAGTTTCGGAATACTGCCACTTCCAAAACAGTCAATTTAGTGAAGCAAATACATGCCGTAGTTGATGGCAAGGCAGTAGTAATATTAGAATCATCAGTGAGGAATGATCTTCTCTTTGATGATGAGGATGGTATTACTTGCATCACAAATGATGATATTTTTGAAAACCTTGCATTGATGGGGTATGAACAACTTTCAACAAGAATTACTTTTCAAAAAGGTATTCTCTCCACCAATTGTTAATTCCTTAAACATCACCATCCTTCATTGTATAAGTTCAAAATCAACTGGCTGGAATGAGTTTTCAACTAATTTGGCTTCAACAGTTATATGTTTGGCAAAGGGTCAAAAATTTAATTTTTCTAAATTGATTTTTGATGGTATGTTAAGGAACTTGGATTCAAAGAAGTTTTTAATGTATCCAAGGTTTTTACAACTCTTTTTGAATAACCAGCTTAAAGATTTACCAAAACCTTTTAATGATACTTATGACACACCAAGCCATACTAAAAAGGTTTTCTCAATTATGGCAAGGCAAAGTAAAGGTTTTTCAGGAAAAGTTACTCCACTATTTGACTCCATGTTGGTGCAAAACCATGCACCTGAGGGTGAAGGTTCAGCAATACCCCCATGAACCCTAACCCACACCCTCTATCTCACAACCAAATGTTTCAGAACCTCAAACAGCACCACTTCAAACTAAAACACCTCTAATAGTTTCCCATGAACCTTAAACTGAAGCTTACATTGAGCAAATACTCCCATCTCCATCTACATATCATAGAAAACACAGAAAGACTCAAAAACATAGGAGAGCCAAAAAGGTCACTGAGTTACCTTAGACTAGTATGCCTCTAGACCTTAGAGCTGATAAGGCTGTCCATAAGGAGGGGGTGATAGTGTGGAAAGGGCTATCACTACTGATGCTAGCTTAGTTGCAGCACAGGACAGTGACAACATTATTAAGACCCAGACCACGGCAATGCCTAATATTGACATTCCTCAGGGAATAGATACAGGTGACAGTCCCAAGCGCCAAGAAACCATAGGGGGTGCTCTTGCTTAGACTAGGTCCGAGAGAGTGCTTGAAAAGCTCAATGAACCACCTTTCCCAAAAGATCACACATTTGGAAGTGGGGAGGGCAGCATGGAACATACTTTTGAATTGATGGACACTGTACCACCTACACCCTATGATTCACCTCTCACAGGAGGTTACATACCTGGAAGTGATGAGGGTAGGCTGAAACTGAAAGAATTAATGGCTATGTGTATAAAATTGTCAAAACAGGTGATTGACTTAGAGAAAGAGAAGGATGCACAAGCTGTGGAGATCCTCAAACTAAAGCAAAGAGTCAAGAAATTAAAAAGAAAAAGGAAGTCAAGCATCTCACACCTAAAAAGGAGGATATACAGGCAGGTTGAGTCTTCTGATGATGATTTAGATGAGGAGGATGCATCCAAGCAGGGGAGGACAAGTGACAAGACGAAGCCAATGTTTAAAGATAATGATTTTGATGATCTGGTAGATGAAGGAATGGCTTTTGTTCAAGAGAAAGATGCAGCTGGTGAGAGAGTTAGTATTGCTGCACCAAGGACTCCTCCTACTACAACAACAATCTTTGATGATGAGGATGTTACTATGGCTATGGCTCAAACTTTGATAAAGATGAAGGAAGAGAAAGCTAAGGCGAAAGGAGTTGCTATTAAAGATGTAGAAGACTCTTCTAGACCTATCAGATCAATAACAACACTTCAACCTCTTCCAACTATTAATCCAAAAGACAAAGGTAAGGGTGTACTGGTTGAAGAAGAACCTGAGAAACCAGAGAAAGTAAAAAGAGGAGAGTTAGCATAGTTAGACAGAGCACAAAAAGAAAAACAAAAGCAAGAAGAGGCTACTAATGCTGCTTTGGCTGAAGAGTTTGATGAAATTCAAGCCAGAATGGATGCTGATCATGAACTAGCTGTAAGACTGACACATGAAGAACAAGAAAAATACACAATTGAAGAAAGGGCCACATTGTTAGCAGAATACTTTGAAAGAAGAAAGAAACAATTGGCAGCAGAAAGAGCAGAGGCAATAAGGAACAAACCACCTACAAGAGCTCAAGTCAGGAACAGGATGATTACTTATCTCAAACATATGGGTAAGTACACTCATCAACAACTGAAGCATAAGACTTTAGAAGAACTTCAGAAGCTATACCAAAAGGAGCAGAAGTGGATTAATGATTTTCAGCCTATGGATATTGAAGAAGATGGTAGCAATACAAAGAAAGCTGGCAAAAGGATAAAGAGAATTGCAGATTCAACTAGTAAGCAAAAGTCACCCAAGAAATCTAAGGTGATAAAAGAACAAGAATCTGCAGAAAGTAATGCAGAAGCAGCAGCAGACTATGAGCAAGAAAAGGAAGAGTTGAGAATGTGGTTAGCAGTTGTTCCAGATGAAGATGAGACTGTGGATCCAGAGCTTTTGTCTGTTAAGTATCCTATAGTTGATTGGGAATCTCAGAACTTAGGAAGTGTTGATATGGAGGATATTCATGTTTATAAGATAATTAGAGCAGATGGGAATACTAGTTATCATAAAACATTCTCTAGTATGCTGAGGAAATTTAATAGACAAGACTTAATGGATTTGCACAGATTGGTGATGAAAAGGTTTGAAGACAATACTCCAAAAGGTTATAATTTGTTGCTTTGGGGAGATCTCAAGGTAATGTTTGAACCAAATGCTGAAGATGAAATTTGGTGTAATTAACAGGACTGGACTCTGATTAGCTGCAAACTATATGAAAATTGTGGAGTTCACTCATTGATGATGGATGGTACTTTGACCTGCTTCAACATGTTAGTAGAGAAAAGATATCCTCTCATAAAGGAAATGTTGAAGAAAATGTTGAATTGGAAGCTAGAAGCTGAAGTTGAGAGTACAATGGCATTTGAGCTTCTCAAGTTTATTAAGTCACAAGTAGAAGAATAAAGAAGTGTTTGGATACATCCTCCTAGTGTTCAAGATGTTAATGAAGAAACTTGATGATTAACGAAGTGAATATCAACTTTAGGAGAGGATTGTTGGGAATTATGGACTTCTACAACTTAGTGTTGCTGATTCAACTTGATACTGCTGGTGATGGTTAGTGCTGCTTATGAAGAATTGTAAAAATAGTCTAAGTTGTTAGTACTGTTAGTTATATTAGTTAGTACTGCCAGTACATTGTTAGTACTGCCAGTATAGTTAATATTGTTAGTTTATAGTTAGTGTTGCTAGTCTTATATAGTTAGTACTGCTATTATGATATGCATGAGTTAAATTAGGAATAGATATGCATTATCATTATACGCGTTTTATAAGCCCATTAGGGTTTCCTTAATGTATAAAAGGAACCCTACAACATAGTTAGACTGACATCACATCATAGTCAATCTTTTATAGTTTTTCATAGCTTTAAGGTTGTAAACCCTAACACTGTCAAAGAGTGTTCGTATTAATATATTAGAGCTTATTGTTTTGGTTGTATTTCTGTATTTCTTCTTAGTGGTATAAACTAGATTCTGCATAGTTTATATCATACACTCAAAGTTTCAATCTTAGTGCCTTTGGATTTATCCAAGAATACTAAACCTTACATCAAGCTAAGGAGTTCAAGATCTGTTCATTGGGATCAACAAGTAATCAGTCAAAGGCATATTTCCAATTCTAGCAATAAATGCCTCAGTCCCATTAGGATGAGTCACTTTAATTTTTAAGTAAGAAATATCAATGACATCAATAAGATTCTTATCAGTGTAAGTTATGTGTTGATTAGCACCTGAATCAGTAATTAGTCCTTTAGAGACAAGCTTAGAATGCAAAGAGCTATTAGAATAGAAGAATTTCTCAAAATTCTTATTAAACACAGTACTAGAATTCATATAAGTACCTGCCATATTAGAGTGAACCCCTTTTCCATTGACAGAATTCTCTTTGATTAATGAAATAAGAGTAGCCATTTGTTTATCAGAAAATCCATTAGAAGAATTAGAACCAACAACATTATTAGAAATATTTTTTCCTTTAAGATTTGAACCAGCTTTTCTTTTTCCAAAATCAGCAGGATATCCAATTATTTTAAAACATTTGTCAATAGTATGACCATTGAAACCATAATTTTCACAAACCAAGGTAGAACCCCCATCAGTTCTCCTATTCTCATTATCATTAGGTCTATTATTATTAGAAGGTCTTGAGAAACTAGTAGAGGTTTGAGACCTCTAAAAGTTCCCACTGTTAGGAGCATTGACATTAAAAGCATAAGTCTGAGACCTCTAAGAGGTTCCAGACACACTACCAGTAGCAATCCTATAAGATTACTCACTGGATATGATAGCATAAGCACTCATAACATCAGGAAGAGTTTCTCTAGAAAGGATAGAACTCCTAATTTGCATGTAAGTATCATCAAGACCCATTAGAAATTGCATAAGTTTCATTAACTGATTGTGTTTTTTAAAATCATCAGCAGCATGACAAGTACATCTAGGCAACTCTATCAAGGCATCAAATTGTTTCCAAAGAGCATTCAACTTATGATAATAATCAGCAATAGAAGATCCATTTTGACTTAAGGTATGAAATTTATGATGCAAGCTAAAAGTCACAGAACCATCTACTTTATCATAAGTTTCTTTAAGTTCATCCCAAACATGTTTAGCCCTTTTTGAAAAAATCTGACCAAGGAAGAGTTCCTCATAAATAGAGTTTAAAATCCACCCCAAAACCACAACATTGACCCTATCCCATTGTCTCCCTAAAACTTCATCTGTATTAGACCTTCTACAAGAACCATCAATAAATCCAGTTTTACTTTTACCCTCTAATGCAAGTAACATAGCACAAGACCAAACTTGATAGTTCTCAGTCCCTTTCAATTTCATAGAGACAACAGTTAAGGCCACAAAATCATTGGGATGCAAGTGTAAAGGGTGGCTAACATCAAGTTTACTGATTAAGGTAACATTATCAACATCACTTCCATCATCATATTCACCATCAAAATAACCATGAAGAGACATGATTACAATACTATTGAAAAAGAAAACAAGAATAAAAAGAACAAGATTAAAGAGTTCCCAGCTTCCTTGCCACTTAAGTGATATGTCAGAGGCAGCTAAACTTGATCTTAAAAAACAATCAATTAAAGAGAAAGAGCGTGAGAGGTGTTACAGAGCACGCAATCAGCAATAACAGGGAAAAACCTTCTTACTATCCTTTGATTCACTTAGTCAAAGAATAACAAGAACCCCATAACCTTTAATTCTAAAATACTAAACCCAAATTTCGAAATTAGGGTTTTTCCTCAACAATACCAGTAGTCAATTAAACCCAAGAAGCCTTCAAAGATCAAAAGCCCTAAATATCCCAAACCCTAATTTTCTAAAAAAATTAGGCGATTCCAAAAAAACATTTTTCTTACTAAAGGTATATCAATTAACAATCGTTAATTGATCAAAACAACTTGAATTGATAAAACCCTAGTTATTTAAAAAAAATCAGAACTAGAAGGAAAACCTGGCTTTGATACCATGAAACAAATTTTTATTAAAGCAGAATAATGATCTTGAATCTTAATTCAAGATCTAAACAATCTCTCATAAACAAATCAAAATAGCTTGATCTTAATCAAGAACTCAAAACCAAATCACCACTGCTAATCAGGTGTGATTCAATCACCTAATTAGTGATTGTTCTATTACAAAGAATGAACAATAAGATCAGATACAAGTTTCTAGAGGGAGAAGGAAAGGAACGTATAATCTTTTAGAAAGAGAAATGATTTTAAGGTTATGAGAAATCATAACCCGTCCTTGAGCTTAAATACCCAACTGAGAATTCATCTTGACATATCTGGTCCTTCATCTTTAAGAAGCTTACACCTTGAGCCCAAAGTAACTCAAAACTACAATTTCATATTGACAGAATTAGTCCCTGAGGTATAAAACAGAATAAGATTATTCTTAACACATACGACAATAATCTGAATTACAAACTATATATACTTTTCTTTAATCTCCTTTGCACGGGTTAACTATGATTTATCATAGCATGCCATGATTGATTAGTATTAATTAACTATGGTTTATATTTTATATGTTTTCCATGTTTTGTAAGCAAAATAGTCCACCAACTCAAATAAATTATGAACAAAATAAAAAGGCATGCACAAAAATTAAACAAGAAGCAAATAAATTATTTAAATTAGGCCTATATTATATGCGCATATAAGCGGTGTGTTAAGAGAGGTATTTATATTTTTGCATTTGTTGGAGCGGAGATCCCCGATGGGTTTAAACAACTAATCCTTTAACAACTTTTTCGTTCATACGATGCCGCCTAAGCCGGTTGTGGATGCCCTAAGAGCACCAAAATGCTTTAAACCCTAGAAGATCTAATACACTACAATATTATTGGCACGTAAACATCTTACACTTTAATCCAAATGTTTCACAATTCATTAAGCTCCCAAGGTATAATATGTTTTGTGATCGAGGTCGAAGACTCTACCAATAATAACCTTAATTAACCTACATTAAAATATGGTAAAAAAGAATCGTATCCAAGAAAAGCTTATGGTTCACACTGTAATTCTTATTTGATTATTTAGAAAGCAGCAGAAACTCGTATGTGTTTGGAATGATAGATTAAACTCAAACTGGCTGTTTGAGAGAACAAAATGATTTAACGCTGAATAATTTATCGTCCTGAATGATTCACTTGCTCTGTGTGAACTTGTTTCTGAATAAAAATAGAGCGTTTGTTAACCGTGCCGAATCAAGGATCTGAATAACATAAAATTACCACTTTAACCTCATACATAATCCGAAACTATTTCTAGTAAATAAGACGCAAGTGAATGGAAAACGCCACTTAAAATAGTAATACAAACAGTTATGTTTTTTCATCGGTTTTGTCGTAAATCGAATTATATTTTCATGCCTATCTATACACATATGATTATCTGGAACTTGCGTCCACAACGTTGTTAGAATAACATACACATCAAAAACTAATATGCTTTGCATAAACGGAAAAAGTAAAGAGATAACAAAAAGTATATGATAGTAGTAATATACATGCATAGAAGTTTATTAAAGTCAGTAATGTAAGTGTATAATTTTTTGTAACAACAAATTAAAGTATAAAATTACGTAGTATTATAAAAGAGAACACTCTAAGATGGTACATACGAAACGTTTTGCCTTTGTATCATTTTGCATATATTTGATGCTGAGAGATTCAACACCTAATAAGATGGTTTAGAGAAGACAAAAAGGTTATCAAACAACACTCCTTACTAACCGAACAAGTGTGAGGCCCATCAAGTGGCTATCAAACAGCCCCTTAAACTAATTAACTAAATGAATTATAAATAAGAGCACTTAACTAAAGCAATAATTATACCAAGGAAACTTATGAATTTAAAACACAATCATTTTCGATTTCTGATTGATCACAATAATTACTAATATATTTGTTTTTACTAGAGATTGTAGTTTATACGGATACTAGAACCGTATAACGTCATAATAACGTAATATGTAATTTTAGATCCATAATACCTAGTTAGATACTATATTTTTTTTGAACGGCAACAATTTTATTAAAAAACTAGCAAGGCGCTAGAAATTACAAAGGGGCTAAAAGCCAATCATTCCAACTACAAGACATACTACCTCTATGTTTTAACCAAGTAAAGGAGTACAAACGTATATAATCAAAAATGTTGCTTTTCCTCAACGATTGAGAGTTGAAAACGACATTGTTCCGATACCTCCAAATAAACCATAAAGTAGCCGCGATGATAACTAGAAAGCGATTCTCCTTAGATTGAGAACCATGCCACGAGGCCAACCATTCAACCCGGTGAGTATTAGAATCGAAAAAAGGGAATGAATCACCACACCATCTCCTAATGATATTCCAAACCTCTTTGGCAAGAGGACATTCGAAAAATATATGAGTATTAGACTCAACATTACCGTTGCATGAGATCTCTGGAATATCAATACCTCTAGAAGAGAGGTTAAAACGATGAGGGAGTCTATCAAGATTCAAGCGCCACATAAATATATTAACTTTATAAGGAAAGGTTTTCTCCCATGTCGTCTTGGTAGCCATAGAAGGTAACAAATGATTGTCAATAATGCGTCTCAAAGCTCCCACAAAAAAAGACTCATCGTTAGAAGTAGACCAAAGACATTTATCCGGACCTTCTCTTACTTCAAGATGGCTAATATCCACGATCAATTGATCGAGATAAGAGGACTTGCGAACGCCAAGAGTACACTACTAGAAAATGGAGCTACAGTGACGGAATTTCCGACTAACATATTTCCGTCGCAAATTACCAACGAAGTTCCATCAACTTAGCGATTGATATTTTGATCAATTTTTTGCAAAGCTTTCCGGACAGAATTCCGACAAAATTCTGAGGGATATTAACATCGGTGGAAATCCGTCTGTATTTTACTTATATTGCGACCACTTTTCGACGGGCTACCGACATCTGAGTTTACCCGTCGCTATTCGGTCGGAAATGATGTTTGACCTTGCAGTCAGACGCTGTGTTGCTCATGAACTAGACGCTGTGTTGCTCATGAACTAGAGAAGAAGATGAGTGCTAATAAGGATGGTCCATGTTTATGTTTATCCATTTTCTTTATGGCCCAAGTTTTGCTAATAAGTAACCCATTTAAAAATTACTTGTGCATGGGTCCATTTTTATGTTTACCCATTTAAGTAACATGGTCATATCAAATATTGTTATATTGGTAGTCCATCCATATTTTTTATAAAGCCCAACCGATTAATATTACTATTTTGCATAGGGGTGTTGATCGGTTCGGTTATCGGGTTATTCGGTTAGTTCGATAATAACTGAGCCGAAAACCGAAACCAAACCAAAACCGGGTATTCGGGTTATTCGGTTCGGTTTTGGCAAATTCGGTTCGGTTATTAGTTCGGTTCAATTATTTCCGGTTAGGTTTCGCTTTTCAATTTATTCGATTTTGAGTTGATCAAAACTTTGACAAACAATATGCTAAATTCAATGTAATATTTGCACAAAAAACTATTTATAACTTTATATTTGTTGCCGAAAAATTTGCATTTTACATGTTTGAGCCAACAAACGCCATTTAATCTAATTGTGTCAAAAAATGTTGGTGTTTACTAAATTATTTATTAAATTAATTACTTTAAGCTAGAAATCTACTACTATAAAAAAACAAGTAGGCTAATTGTCCACAATCTAATATTGCTTTCTAAAATAACACTATTTTTAAATCGAATCAAAAACCGAACCCAATAATCAAAAACCGAACCTTGATAATCGAAAATCGAACCGAATAACCTGAATTATGAAGCTATAATAAATTATTTAGTTATATAGATTTTTAGAAAAAAATTATTTCAAGTTTAAAAACTGTTACGAGTTTTTTGAAAATCACAAAACTTCTTAAAATCCTTTCAAACTTCACACTAAAAAATACTTAACAAAATTCGAAACTTATTAATATCACACACATACTATTCCATCGCCATCGTTCGCCTGCCGTTCACCGCCGCCGTCCGCCGCTGCCATTGCCGTCAACCACATCGCCACCTTCTATGTGTGTTTAAGCTCGTCAAGGTTTAATTTCTCCCAATTTTTGCTTCATTATTGTTGTTGTTAGGTTATGAATGTCTTAACTCCGATTATTTTGACCTAATTTTTGCTTAAACTTCGTTTGGCTAAAACAAGATGCGTTTGGTGAATTTTTGCTTATAATGAATGCTGATTTGTTAATTGAATTGAGTTTTTTTTGCTTATAATGAATTTTTGCTTATAATTGTTGCTTATAATGAATTTTTGTTTATAATAAATTTTTGCTTATAATGAATTGAATTGATTTGTTATTTTGGCCAAAACACATATCACCAAGATGTGTTTGGCGTGCTATGTGTAAGTTAAGTATGTGGTTTCGGCTTAGAGAGTGCTGCAACACCAAAGTTGTTGACACATCAACATAATGCTGATAACACCAAAGTTGTTGGCCAATTCGTGTCGATGGTTAAATTAACTATGTTTTAAAACTTGGCTGTAAAAAAGTTTGTGTGGTAAGGTGGGTTGAAATGTATGTCTTAAAACTTGGTTGAAATGGATGTCTTAAAACTAGCGATTGAAATGGATGTCTTAAAACGTGAGTGGATAGATAATGCAGTTATTTTTTGTTTGAAATTTCGGCGAAACAGTGATTTCAAGGTCTAGTAGTTTGATAATAGTTTTGATTAAACTGGTAGATTTTATGTTGATGTAGATAATGCAGACTTTGGATAATATTTTGATGATTCTGAGATGCACATGTATGGATAATGCATTTACTATTTGTTTAGTTCATTTTTGTAAGTAGAGAAAGTAATACATGGTGACTGTATTGATATGTGAAACTATAAATTCGAGTTGTGAGAATAAACCAAAGGTTTTCTTTATGTGATAGAAATGTGTTTCTGCAATTTAGTTATTATGCTGATGTAGATAATGCAATTTAGTTACCATGCTGATGTAGATAAGACCTGTTATTCTTGAGTAACACCAATAAACACATATTTAGATAAATGAAGAGTTAAATCATGGTTAAACAAACTTAGTTATTCTTTAGGACAGGACATACAACGTCTAATAGAAACTAAATTCCACACACACTACCCTGCCCCTATCGAGTAAATGATGGGGACATATATATAAATGCATTGCTGCTAGGCCTATTAGTTCTTGATTTAATTTATGTCTGATTGTTTATGAAAACATCAGATTTTGTGGAGGTTTGTGGGTTTCCTGTAGCATAAATGGCTGTTTAGTGCATTGAATTTAGGTATGTCGGCGAGGGGTGATAGAGGATGGATGTACAAAAGAAGAAATAGCGAGGGCCGTCTTTGTTCTTATTACCAATCAAAAGTCAACGAGTTTCTTAATTTCGTGTTTTCAATTTTACGTTTTCGTTATCTAAATATATAACGAAGGTGATGTTATTTTTTTTACCTAATGTTTATCGTTTCAATCTTGCAGTTTTGTAGAACCCCACGTTACCCGTGATATTATCAGTATTTTCAAAGTTATGTTTTATGGTCCTTGGGCGACGTGGAGAGAGGTTGACCAAGAAAGTAGAGACTACATGTTTGAGGAACTTCAGGTTTTTACTTAAATTGTTTTTAGATACTATAACCCATTATGATATGACCATGTTACTTAAAAGATGGTTAGAGAGAAGAAACACCTTAGTATACTTGTGCCTTTTTTGTGCAAGTAATCAAGCCTAAATAATAGTTGTATTTTTATTTGTTAATTTGATAAATGATGCATATACATGATCTATATCAATGGCACCCGTCAGAAAATGCAGCTGAGTATAAGGCTTGGGAAAGGGTGATGTCGAGTAGGTATTCAGATATATTAGGCCAATGTCGAAGGGATGCTGCTCATAGAGCCACAATGGACAACATCACAGTTGGAAATGATTTATCAGTTCTTAAGCCGTATACCCCAAGTTAGATAGATCAAGCTTATTGGGATAACATGATTGATAGGGTGTGGAATACATCAAGATGGAAAAAAAGTCAAATGTGGCTCGACAAAACAGATTAACTGAAGTAGATGGTGAAGTGTCGAAACATATAGCCGGATCCAAGACCATTCTTCAACACAAGTTCCAAATGGTAAATTTTATATTAGTTAATATACCTTTTAAATTTTATACATTAATAAACTTCTAACTAATGAATTATTTTAAAGGAAAAACAAAAAAGCGGCCTGTTAGCTTATTAGAAGCTTACCATCGTACTCATACAAGCACAAATGTGTCGAGTGAGGCATCAGGGAGTGGAATGGATGAAGCATCGGAGGGCAGAACACGAGAGTACATTACAGTTAGCTCAAAAAGAGTAGCGGTAATGAGTTTTTATCTCATGTGTATTCAATAATGTACTTAATCATTGAATATTATTTATCAAAATTTTATATTAATCATAATATGTCGTTGAGGCTGCTATTGTGGAGAAACATAGACCAGACGCTAGTGACCATCCACCCAATAACTTTGATCTATGGGAAGAGGCTACTGGGGGAAGAAGAAAGGAAAATTAGTTGGGTTGGGTACAAGAGGGGATCTGAGGGTCATGGTGACCCATACAACAGCAACATCAAGTTCCAGTTCCACATCTAACGAACAGGTTTGCTTAGTTATTAATTTCACCTACATATTTTATGCCAAAAGATTTAAATTTTAGGTTTTATAGGATATATATAGCTGATACCAATTAAATACAACTTTCTGGTCCCGTTTGGTGAGAAAGGCTTAATATTAGTTTGTTTGAGGCGACACATTGTTATTTTTTTAATTCATGAGTTGCATATGAGTTTACTCATATATGCTTAAACTGTAAAGTTGGCATAACAAGAGTTATTATCTACACCTTGCATTTACGTGTTGTTGAGAAAAACTAGTTTAGTAACTACAATTCAGTCGGGCTAAACTAGGTACACAATATAAGGATGTTTTTATTACTGGAAAGTTGGCATAACAAGAGTCATTATCGACATTTAACTGGAAAGTGCATTCTGTCCTGTTAGGTGCATGTAGGCATTCACAAATTCAAAAAGTAGAGGTTTTAGGCAAGCTGTATATAGGGTTTTTCACTTTTACCAGCCATTCGATTCGTAAGCATCTCTAAACATCCCCTAGTATTTTTACAGTATACTTGACGAATCATGCTTCATAACCAGTTCTCAGTAACTGTTGGCCGTATTTATTGATCTTGTGAACTTCGACTAATATTAATAAGGTTTACACATCAGTTGAAAACAATAAACTTCAGAATAGAAGTGTGCAGGTTGCAAAGTGAATGGGTCGGGAAGGTTGGGTAACGGGTAAGTATGGGTTTAGGTAAATATGGTAGATTCTGATAGTTTTGATCCGTGATTTTTTTGTCAGGAAGGTTGGGTAATGGGTCAGTATGGGTTTAGGTGAATATGGTAGATACTAGGCCAAGTTTTTAGCATAGGTTGGGTAACGGGTCTTACCCTGTTTTAAGCTTTCTAATAGGACTTAATACAATGTAGGTACAAACTTTGGAAGAGATGTTAAGAAGATTGCTAGAAGAAAACACACAAATAAGATCATAAAACCAAAGAGAGATGCAAATTGAGATACAACGACAAGTGGAGCATCAAGTACTAGAGCACATGCGACAACGAGAATTAGAGGCGCATGCTCGTGAACAAGCTCGAGAGAGAGAATGGCAACAAAGAATGAATGACATTAACTCGGTCTTAAGAAAGTTTACAGATTCCCGTCCCCCTCCTTAGTTGGATAACGTCATGCTATTTGAATACTTGGATTAAAAACTCTAGTTTCATCATGAATGTTTTATTTGAATGGTGTAATTCGCACATCTATTTGACTATAACTTGTGATTTGAATGTTAAAACGAATGTTTTAATTTTGAATGTTTAATCTTGAATTATCCATTTCTAGTTATTGGTTGCAGTTTTGGGTTTATTTTAGATGCAAGGCTTAAATAAATGTAACATTCATTGTGTGGGTGGCTGTTTATTGACCACAATTCCACAATTTACCGACAGATTTCTGACAAAGTATTTACCGACGGATTTCCGACATAAATTTACCAACGGAATTCTGACCCATTTTTCTGTGACTGTTTCCGACCGACTTCCGACAGATGGCAGTTACCGACCATGAATTCACCGACAAACTATTTTCGTCACTAATTTATCGGAAAGAGCCTATATCGACGGATTTCCGACGGAAATGGCTGTCGCTATAGGCCTGTTATGTTGTAGTGGTATTACGAGACCAATTCCAATTCCAGTGGCCGTTGTAAATACGATCCCTTATTAAGCAATCTTTATCGTGTTCCAAACGGTAGAGTCTATTAAAACGAGTGCAAAGAGGAGAATTACCAAGCCAAGTGTCTTTCCAAAATCTAATGGTTGAATCGCAGCCAACATGGAATCAAATGGAATCCATAGGATTAATGGAACTAGAATGGAGGTAATTAGAAGTCCCTACGATTCTGGACCAAATACCGTTGAAATTGCAACCATTTTGATCGAAACCGCCTTCACGACCATGAAGAGATCGATACTATATATCTACATGAATCTATAAATGAATACAAAGCTACATATTTTCTCTTATAAATACACCATCATGGATGATAAATATAACTTCCAACTATATTCGTAATATATAATTGATGTGATAAGCTTTTAGCTAATATTGTAGTTTGATTTTATTTGTTAAAAGTTAAAAAAAATCACAAGTAAGAAAAAAGGTTTATTAATTTTTTTTTAACTTTACCCCATTTCCAATTGTATGTACTCGACAAAAAAAATATATCCTGTTCTACATAGTTAACCATTTGACGCATTTGATGTATTTATGTTCGTGCCGTTAAGGTACGAAAGTGGTACTATTTTGCATATATGAGTTTCACAAAGGGCAAATTGACTCTTATAGTTTCCAACTTTCAATTTTTTACCATTTTAAGTACTCTAAAATTTTATACCATAAGTGGGTCACTGAACTTGAGATTTTATACCATTTTAAGTACTCTTTTGATATGACACATGCGTTTTCGACCGATTTCGTCCGTCTTCGACCGTTTTTCGCCGTCTTCGACTGATTTCGTCAGTTTTCGACCAATTTCGACCGATTTCGTCCATTTTCGATTGTTTTCGGCCGATTTCGCCCGTTTCGTTCGTTTTCGACCGCTTTCGAACGTTTCAACTGATTTCGTCCGTTTTCGACCGTTTTCCGCCTTTTTCCGCCGTTTTTGACCGATTTCGTCCGTTTTCGATAGTTTTCGACCAGTTACGTTCCTTTTCGATCGTTTTCGACTTATTTCGTCTGTTTTCGACCGATTTCGTCCGTTTTCCGCCTTTTTCCGCCGTTTTCGACCGATTTCGTCCGTTTTTGACAGTTTTTAACCAGTTACGTTCGTTTTCGACCACTTTCGACCGTTTTTGACTAATTTTGACCGATTGCGTCCGTTTTCGATCGTTTTCGACCGATTTTGACCGATTTCACCCGTTTTCGTCTGTTTTCGATCGTTTTTGTCTGAAAACGGTCGAATACGGACGAAATTAGTCGAAATCGACAAAATTAGTCGAGAACGATCAAAATCGGTCAAAACGGTCAAAAACGGGAGAAAACAGTCGAAGACGGTCGAAATGGACGAAATAGGTCGAAAATGAACGAAATCAGTCGAAAGCGGTCGAAAACGAACGTAAATGGTCAAAAACTGTCGAAATCAGGCGAAAACGGTCGAAAACAAACAAAATCGGTGAAAACGGTTGAAAACGGCAGAAACGCACGATCGAAAACGCATATGTTATATTAAAAGAGTACTTAAAATGGTATAAAATCTTAAGTTCAGTTGCCCACTTATGGTATAAAATTTTAGAGTACTCAAAATGGTAAAAAAGTTAAAGTATGAATCTATAAGAGTCAATTTGCCCTTTCACAAATAAGTTATGAAGAGATAAACGTTTTTTTTAAAGAGGTGACTTATATACAAACTCCCATATACAGATATGGACACTACTGGATTGCTAAAAATTGATAATGAACATGAATTAGATCAATGCCTTTTTTAGCCTTGCTTTTAGTTAGGGAATTGATACTTACACCACAAAAAGTGATGTGAACACCACAATATCACACCACTAATGCATATGTTACAACATCATATATACATAATTGTGGTGTTCAAATCATTTTTTGTGATGTAAGTATCAATTCCTTTTTAGTTATGGTTAGCTTGACTTGTACTTGGACCACTTTAGTTTGGATTTATGTTCCTGCCGTTAAGGTACGAAAGTGGATTGGCAATCAGTTTGGTGCTAAGATCGTGTCAAATCCAAAAATTAAATTGGTTGAAATTGCAAACATGGTAATGAAGGAGCACTAAGGATGCGTTTGGTTAGTGGGTTTTGAGGTGGGTCTAGGTAATCAAAGTAAGATTTTTGGATTAGAATTCTCTAAAGTTGAGTCAAACATGATACATCATGTTCACCAATCACAAATTAGTTAATTGTATAAAACTTTTTCTTTTAATAAGAATAATGGGTCCACTTATTTATTTTCACTCACAATAAACTTAACATGATCAATTAAGTTTGACCATAACTTTAGATGATCATTTTCCAAGATTTTTACATGTTTGGTTTATTTTTGTAGGTCCATAATTTTAGACTGAATGCTTGATATTTACTCTCTAGAATTCTTAGCTAAACATTTGGGATTACAAAATCGCCGTTCATATTTGTGTCATTTTCTCCTTGTATGTGGGTCATCAACTTATCTCAACCACTAGATACATGTGTATACTTATTTTTATATTAGAAAAAGTATAATTTTAGATACATGTTGTTAGCCTCAAAATATTGAGTCGAACAATGGAAGTTCGTTCATAATTATATTAGGTCTCGGTCACTAAATTAATATACGTTGTATTAGGCTAGACGGGTAAACGGGCTCTTATTTGTAATCTAATCGGTCACGTGTATCGGGCGAAAGCCCAAGTAAACCCGAGCCCGGCCCGTAGAATTACTAAAGGCATGCAAGCCTTTTAGTCTTCACTATAAATACCCCTCTCCAAGGAAGGAGAGGGTGTTGGTTCATTTGTAAACTTTTTCCATTTGCAAGTAATTCAACCATTTTCTCTCTCTAGCTTTCTCTCTCTAAACTTCTTCTAATTTCCTTCTTTTTTCTTCTTGAATTCGAGCAACAAGTAATGAAGTGAAGTGATTAAGGGTAACCGACATTTGGTATCAAGAGCCTCGGGTGTTTAGTGTTGATTTGTGGTTTAAAAATTAAAATTTGTGTATTTTTTTTGTTTTTTGGTTCGAACTAGAAAAAACCAGAAAAACCATGGTTTGATTTATATTTTGGTGGTTAAGTTGTTAAATCTTTGTACTTTCGTGGCTAGAACAAGTTTTTACATCTATCTTTGTAGTTCTATAGCTTAGTTCGTGGATAAATAGGTAAAATCGAGCTAGTTTGAAGTTTTTTTCGTCATTGCGTTTTGATTGGAAGACATTGCGTTTTGATTAGAAGACGTTGCGTTTTGGTTCTCAAGTCGTTGCGTTTTGATTTGAAGACGTTGCGTTTTGGTCCTCAAGTCGTTGCGTTTTGATCTCAAGTCATTGCGTTTTGATTCAAATCGTTGTGTTTTGATCTCAAGTCGTTGCGTTTTGATTCTCAAGTCACTGCGTTTTGATATTTTTTGTGTGTTGCGTTTTGTCTCCACAGGTTGCGTTTTAAAGACCATCATTGCGTTTTGACTAAACTTTACTCTGCCCAAATTTTTTATACATTGCGTTTTGATCAAGATAGACCGCGTTTTGATCAAAGAACATTGCGTTTTAATTAAGAATAGTGACTGCGTTTTGATTAAAAGATAGTTATGTTTTGACGAAAGTCATTGCATTTTGTCCATTGACGAAAGTCCGCGCATCAGGTGGTATTTAACCAAATTTGGGAATATATATTAATCACCGTTTAATCAAAACATCATATCAAGACAAACAAACTTCATGGACTAAATACGAGGACTTTGGACTTTAATTCGGACTACAAGGACACTTAATCAACAAAATTTAACAACAACAATTAACTTTTCATGGTTTTCTCTTGATTTTGTAAAATCCCACGAAAGAACTTAATTTCTCGGTTTAAATCTTTGACATGTAAAATCCTGTGGAAATTAATTACTTTCAATTAATCACAAATCCAATCAACA